>PVIY010015296.1:0-54242 GCA_004026745.1 Myrmecophaga tridactyla | reverse complement strand
AGATTTAGCATCACTAATTGCAGAAGACACTCCCCTTTGGCTGATTACAAATGGAATCAGCTGTGGATGCAGCTGACGTGATCATGACCTAATCCTATGAAATGTCCTCATTGCAACAAACAGACCAGCGCTTGCCCAATCAGATAAACAGGGACCACAACTTGGCCAAGTTGACACGTGTCCCTAACCATGACAGATGCTTATACTTTTTAATGTCATGGTAATAGAAAGAAAAGGAGAAAAGATGCTTATACTTTATAATATCATTTTGGTAATAAGTCCCAAATAAAAATTCAGCTTATTACCAACTCTGCTTAATACATTTTGTATACCTTAAAATCGGTCTCAAATCTAGTTCTCCCTGCATAAATGTAAGCACTCTCCATGAACTGGTTGACATTCCAAATTAAGACCTAACTGAGAGAATGCCCAGCAATATGATTTTTACTCCTAAACAATTTATGTGGAAGATTATCCTTTAAGAAGGGTATCAATTAGCTCTGTTACCATACATATTGGTTTCAACTTAGTCTGGTCCAACTAGGACCTACTTCTATGTGTAAGCATTCTGATTTGTGAACGTAGTCCCTATCTTCTACACGTTTCTAAAAATTTATTTAAGCTAGTCTCTTCTTAAGCATTTGAAAGACAAGCCTTTAAATCATTATTTCATAGTGGTCCACACAAGCATTCTATTTTTCTAAAAGCATTGACTTTTTCCAACTCCATGACACAAATGAGCAATGTTGTTTTACAACTATTTAGGTAGATCCTACCAGTCTTTCAGTTTTATATTTGTTAACTTAGGTGTGACTTGAAAGTAAAAACTACCTATAATCACTTTGGGGTTAAAAAGATTTAACCTGTTCCGATATTATATTCTAGTCATTGATGGAATAATCTATGTTTTAATTCTCTATTCCATTAATCTGTGATTTATGCAGTCTTATGTAACTTGCAATCAAAAAGCAATTTTGATAGATGCTCTCACCATTCTGTCCTTCTCCCCATCCGGTATAGGAAATGCATTTGAAACCTTTGTTTATTTTCCAGCACTGTAAAGGAATTCTATAAAGCTATTTCAAGTTCAAATTTATTATTGAGAATTTATAAACAGGATATTTAGAGGTTTGTTTTATTAACTTGGCCTAGGTCATAAAAAGTCATTAATGTATTAGTGACTATACTAGAGATGCATTTCATCTCTATAATAACAGATATAAAATATTACACAAAATTGTGTAACTTTGTTATTGCAATGAGTCATGACAGGCTAAGAACACATATAACAAGCAAAAACTGAACAATTCAGTCATACTGTTTCTGACGCAAAACTTTGACTCCTTACTTCTTTATGTAGATAAAGTGAAGTTTAAAACTAGCACTCAAAAGTTTTATTGACTTGATATGAACACAAGTCATAAAAATAAAATCCTTGATACTAACCGTAACCATTATTTTAAAAAGCATTATTAACAAACTATAGAAGAGACAAAACTTGTAGCATAATTTACTTTTTAAAAGTATTAATCTTAAGATTGCAATAGCTTTGTCTTAATGAAGTTTACATGGTATGTCAGTAATGCTTGAAAAATTTATAGAAATATGAGCTTCTAAGTGATTTATTCTTATTTATCCCAAACATATGTTCTAACAGCCTCTGCATCTGTCACCAACCCTACCTATATAACAGCAGTGCGTTAGATGGTAGTGAAGAGAGCTTGAAATTTCAGTCATGCACTGAGCAATTCATGTATTAAATACAGCTGGTTTTAATTACATTCCACTTACACGTAAACAACAGGTCCATTTTAACTGGCAGTATTGAACACAATCTGAGATATGGATGATTTTTAGGTCATTTTTGACAACGAAGATTAATAATTTGAGACATTTGACTACAATAGGGGTTGGCAGACCTGTAATGTAAAGGGCCAAATAGCAAGTAATTTAAGTTGGCGGGCTGTATAGTTCTACTAATATAACACAAAAGCAGCCATAAACAATACGTAAATGAATGAGAGACTATGTTTCAATGAACCTTTATTTACAAAAACAGCAGGGGATTTGACATACGGACTATAATTTATCAACTTCTGGTCTACATTTTCTTGACTTCCTCATCTCACCTTCTTCACCTTACAAGGACCCCCCCAATCCACTGGAGTTGGCTTCTCCCCACCACTCCACCAAAAATGTTTTTGCCAATATCAGCAACACTCTCCTTGTCATTGAATATAAAATAAAAACTTAGTCCTTGTTGCAGTTGGCTAGCTGGGAGCCTTTGACACTTTAATCACTTTTTTCCCTCTTATAACCTTCCCTTTCCTTTGGGTCCATTAGATCCCTTTTCTAGTTTTTATCCTGCCTTTCAGAGCACACCTCAGTTTTCATTTGTGCAGAACTACATTTTTAATTGTTCATCCCTTAAATATTGGTATCCTTACCAATCCTTTCAACATAAACTCCCCAGGCCATACTTTGTGTTCCTATCACTTAAATTTCTGACCTTTTTTCCTCACTGAGAACTCTCAGCTATTTATTTGTAGTCCAGACCTGTAACCTGAAAACTGAGCTTATATATCAAATGGCCTACTGATCTTTTCCATTAGGGTAGCCAAAGCTACTTCAAAATTAGCCTGTCTTAAACTGAACTTGTAATTCCCACCCTCCATTCCCAAGACTGCCTCCCTCCCATCCCATCATATTTCAGTAAATGGCCCTACCCTTCTTTCAGTTGTCTAAGCCAAATACCTTTGTTTAGTCTTTGATTCCTAAATCCTTCTGTTTTATCCCACCCATCTCTTTCATTGAAACAATCACTGAGTTTTGTAGTTCCTACCTACTTAAAAGCTCTTCAATCCATCTATTTCTTTTAATTTCCTACTGCTTCTACCCTAATTCTGGCCATTATTTCCAGTTTAGATTACCATGCAGTGGTCTGCTTCTCCCTTTCATTTTCTCTTTTCCTTATAAGAATATTCCCCTACTCTGCCCTGTTTCCAACATTTTTTTTCTTTCAGGTCTCTAACTATATTTCTACTAGAAATCCTTTACTGACTCCAGAATCTGGGTCTAGTGCTTATTTTTCATGCCCTATACTTTGCCTGTTATGACACTTATCTTATTGTTTTGTAATTGCTGTTTACTTGTGGCTATTGGACTCTAAGCTAAAGGAAAGCAAAGGTTGGATGTATTATCTTTCTCACTGCTGTAATCACAGCACCCTAACATAAGGCTCATAAACATTTACTGAAAAAAATAAATAAAATTAGACACAATACCCATAAAATATGCAATGTTTTCTACAAATCTAAGCACCAGAAAATAACTGAGACTAAATTTGAAATATAACCAGAAAGTTGTATAAATGAATAAAGAGGCAGTCATACCTCATGTAGGTGTTGTATTTCATATAGAACATTAGACTTAAATCACTACAGCTTACCCTACTAATGGCCAGATTTGTTTTTGTCTATGTTAATACACATATGTACAATCACTGTGCTTAAAAGTAACATAAGTATTCGCTAGTGGTATTGAATTCTGGGTTTTGGACAGTAAATAACAACATAAACTAAATTTGATTTTGAAACTATACTAAGACTGCCTTTTAGAGTTTTTTTTATTATCAGAGATTAATTCTAGAATTGGTTGGTTTTTAGAAATGTAATAAAAGTTATCTCCTTTTCAGTTGATTTTACAAAAAAATAACAAGTCTATTTGTTCTCTAGTACAGGCCATTTCATCATAAAATTCATTTGAGTTTGTCCCTGGGTTTTAAAATCCACTCTCAGTTCTCATGTTTGTAAAAGCAATGCAGCATTGTAGTAATAAGAATCATAAAGGCTTCTATTAACATTAATCTGATAAACATAAAGATATTCTTTAATTCTCTATAATTTTATACTTAAAACAAACTAAAGAGTAGTGGTTATATTGTGTACTTCCTTTGTTCTAGGTATATTTGTAACTTTGAAAAATGCAAGATGTGGTAAAAATGGATAGAATTCCAAATCTTTTTTTGACAATTCAGAATTTCTAATGTAATTTTTTAAAGTATATTATTATAATGAAGTTTAAGAAAAAATTCTGTAAGTGATTAAGGTAATATCTGCTGAAGTAAAAAATTATGTCTGTGCTCTCTGTGTCACCATCATTATAATCCAGGTTGGTGCTATATTAGTTTCTTGGCTGCTAAAACAAATACCATGCAATGGATTGGCTTAACCAGTGATCTGTTGACTTGTAGTTTTGAGGCCAGGAGAAGTCCAAAATTGAAGCATCAGCAAGGCAATGCTTTAAGACTGTGGTTCTGTGGCCAGCTGCTGGTGATTCCTGGTCCATTATGCTAAGTGAAAGAAGCTGGTCACAAAAGACCACATATTATGAATTCAATTATATTAAATGTCCAGAACAAGCAAAACTATATAGAGATAGAAAATCGATCAGTGGTTGCCAAGGACTGGAGAGAATTGAGGAGTAATGCCTAAAAGGTACAGGTATTCTTTTTGGGTAATGAAAATTTCTAAAGTCAATTGTGGTAATCATTGCACAGCTCTATGACTATACTAAAACCTATAGAATTATATACTTCAAATGGGAGTGAATTGTATGGTATATGAATTATATCTCAGTAAATTTTAAAAAAGTAAGTTAAATTCTCCAGTGTTACTATTTTACCAAAGTTAAAAAAAAAATCCATGCTCCAGTCCTTTATTCAAATATCTACCATTGTTATTTGTGTTGAGTTTCAGTAGTATGCACCAGACACTGCATTTCAAATGTGAAATAAAACCCTTATTTATGAACTCCAGAAATCCTAAGGATTATGGAAAATATCAAATTGTCAGAACCATTTAGTTTTTAGAATATACATCATTAGTTACTTGATGATTCCAAGAGGATTGTACAAATCATAATCAGGTAATTAGATAACAGAGAACTAATGTAGAGAGAAAAATGAGCTCAGTATTCATCTGTCATGTATTTGGATCAGAATATTACAAGTTAAAAATTTCCTTGGGGCAGTCATTGCCTTAAATTAACCCCATACCCTTATCAATTAGTTATTATACCAGCCTGTCTTTTAGGACTTTGGGTACATAAGTGTTGAAAGTGCAATACGGGATTTCCTATTATTAAATTGCAGGTTCACAATGGATTTTCAGGTGCCCTTTAGATGATATTTTCAGTGTCCTTCCTAACATGAAGCAAACAAATGCTGAAATTACTCCTCTTAGTTTACAGAAACAGAGCTTCCAATTAGTTTATAAGTATAAATTGTTACTAAATTGTAAAATTAATGCTTACTTAGGTTTACATGTTGGTCCTCTTTTCCTTGAAAACTGACATGACAGTGCAAGATAGAAAAAAATTAACTCAGCATATGTTTTTAATTACCTTTCTCTTAAACTGTGAATTACACTAGGTTATTTAATTAGGATGCCAAATATATGGTAGCTCTTGGAAGTACACACTCATCATCCAAATTTCAATCTATGAATATGATAAAGCGATTTTATGAACAAAGGAGAAACCCAAATTTGGGTATTCAACTCAGAGTCTTTGGTATTCACACTGTAAACATCGTATGATTTCAATTTGGTATCTTTATCAGGAATATCTCAGCTAGTATTATACTAACGCATGTTTTGAGAGGTGATGCAACTATTCCAAATCAGTAATGAAAATGCTTAAGTAATCAGATAAATACTTAATATTTATAGTTAGAATAAATATAATTTCCAGAAAAATGTATTATTACCTATTACATTTATTATAGAAAAAGCTTAATCTTTTTAGCCATCAGTGCTCTTCTTAACATGATTTCTCACTATGTTGAAGGAGCTTCATGTAATCATATTCAAAACCTCTTAACTTGCTGATTATGTTCAGTAACCATAGCTAAATATTTCAGTACCAAAGCTGAAAATTATAATGACATATTAGCACACACATAATAAATTATAGTTAATGAATATTCTGGGAAGTACATTTTGATTTGCTCCAAATTTGTGATTTGCTCATACATAGCATATTGTATTTTTAAAAGAGGAAACTGTGGTGATGATATGACTGTCAAACATTATTTTGTCTACACAGGACCAAACAAATGTTTAGCCAGGATGAAAAGGATGTTACAGATATGGGTTAAAATGTCCTAGCAGCTAAAATAGTTAGCCCTAATTAAATATTTGTTGAAAATATTTCATGCATGCTCTTATACAATTTTTATACTAAAAAAAGAAAAAGGTTTCTGGCCAAAAATAGTTTGTTGTTATGTTGACAGCCTAAATTGTCGAGATTTTTTAGCTAAATATGTTTAAAACCCCAAATTTTCTGCTTCTACGAGTTTGGGGTTGGGGTGCAGGGAGTAAGGGGATTCCTGCCAGTGTGAGAAGCTGTCTTTCAAGCTGCCTATGGAGTATATACTTAGGATTTAGTTACTGTACTACTTAGCCCATTATATATTTCTGAGGGACCTACAAGACTCCTGTCATCACTAGGGCCAAATATAACAGTATAATTGGAAAATATTCTTGTAGACAGATCCACTTACTCTGATATTCTCCATATGTAGTATTTTTTTTCCCTTTGGTATTTTTTTTTTATTATTATGGAGGAGAAAAAAGCCAGACACTGCATTTAGTGGTCTTGTCTTCTTAAAATTAAGCTGAATAAGCATGTATTAAGTATTATGATCAGGTGCCACACTAGGTTATTGAACTACAATAAAGAAAATAAAGCATAGCCCCTGCTCTTGAAGAGCCTACTGTATGCGGTATATAGATAGGTAATTCCACACAGTGTGGTTGGTAAGGGCAATGATAGTGATATGCATAGGGTAACAACTGAACTGAGTCTTAAAGGATTTAACCAAATGAAATGGCTAGGGTGTGCGTGTGTGAAGCACTGGAAGCACTGCTGGGAGGACGTAGAGAACAGCATGAACAAAGACCTGAAGTGCAGTACATGGGACACTACCGTTTCTTCAGTATTGCTGGTGCATGTAATGCACAGTAAGAGGATGCTGGAATATGACGCCATAGGAGTTATGGGCTAGATTTTGGAAGTCTGATTGCCAGGCTTATGAGCTTGGAATTTGCTTTTGCTGTTTACATATTGCTTATATTTCTTAATGGATAAGCATTTTGTTAAACTGTTTACTTTTCAGAGATTGAAAAAAAAAGAAAATTTGTAAATTGGTTAATTTAACCCTGGGAAAATGCCTTTTGTATATCATATTCCATGTATATGTTATAGTTGTCCTTTTGTAACTTGTATCTAACTTTGATGTAAGCTTAGGGATTTCAGTTTGTCAGCTGCCCTCCTCTAAGAGCAGGGTCATGCCTGTGAATTTTGGGAGCCTGCTGGTCTGGGAAATATGTTAATGAAGAGCCTTTGGTATCACAGGCCTTAAGGGAGCAACAAAAACCTGCTCCATATTCAGGTGAAAGTGATTTCTCTTGCCCTGTTTCAGTATGATGAACTATATCATTAACATTTTTGTTTGTTTGTAATTAGAATTTTAAAGGTGGTAATAATATTGTGTTAACTTTTGTAAAATTTTCACAGTAGCAGTTTTTTCTTTCAATTAATGTAACTAAGGCAAAGAGATTTGAGGTTTTTTCCTGAACATATTTGTAAGTTTGAAAACTTAAACCCCACCTTATACCTCTTATTATTTAAAACAGCTTTGACCCTCACTGGCTATATTTATCAAAGTACTTATACTCAGCATAGCTTTATATATTTCTGTATGGAATGAGTTAGAAAATGGAAGTAATTGTGAAATTTCATGGGGAGGAATTTTTTTCTATAAATTACCTTGATGTTTAAGTGAAAGTCTTGTTTTATCTTGCATTATCACATTAATGCAGTGGAAAGATCACTGACTAGTCCCATCCTTTCTACTTTATATGAGTTATTTGTGGGTACCATTTTGCTCATCTATTAAGGAAGAGAACTGAACTACATTACTGTGAAAGTTCTTTCTTACTGACATTTGTGGTTCTCTAACTACCTTAATTCACCAGCTTAATTTATCTATATTGGTATGCCTTTCAACATTCTGAGTCATAGAATTGAAAAGATGATTTAGTCAATCTGCCTCACAGCAAAGTGGCAATTTGTTCTTTTCCTCTGCCAAGAATGCCCTTGCCTGAACCTTCTCAAGTGCTGATGTCCTTTGAATCAAAGCTGGTTGTGACATTTATTACCCCTTTGGTTGCCAGAATTGATTTCAGGAATCTGATGGGTGGGATGAGGAACCCTTCCTCCCTCACTGTCCTTAGCACATTCTTCTTATAGTTGGGAACTTAGTTGTAAAGAGCATCCTGCCTCTATAGGGAAGGACTGTTCTTTGGTCAATAGTATTTTCCTCCCTATGGCTTATTTGGCTTATTTATCTATGTGTCACGACCACCTAGCATGGTACCGCACACTCTTTAAATATGTATTGAATGACTGAGTATTATGGGTGACAGAAATGGCTACAGCTTGTACATATGAGTAGAGTTTCATGTTTTTTTTCCATCTATGGTGGAAGCTGAAATTAGATCCTTAGTTTTTAAAACAATAGATTTTACAATCTTTAATAGTTAGCATAGATAGCCAGCAAATAATAATAGACATACTGGGCCTTTTTCATGGAGATGGTGCCGAAAGCGAAGAAGGAAGCCCTTGCCCCTCCAAAAACCGAAGCCAAAGCAAATACTTTGAAAGCCAAGAAGGCAGTACTGAAACACATCCACAGTCACAAAAAAAAGATCCATACTTTGCTCATATTCCGCTGGCCCAAGATGCTGCGTCTCAGAAGACAACCCAAATATCCTAGGAAGAGTACCCCCATGAGAAACAGACTTGACCACTATGCCATCATCAAGTTCCCCCTGACCACTGAATCAGATATGAAGAAGATTGAAGACAACAAAACACTTGTGTTCATTGTGGATGTGAGGACCAACAAGCATCAGATCAAACAGGCTGTGAAGAAGCTCTGTGACATTGGAGTGGTCAAGGTCAACACTCTGATCAGGCCTGAAGAAGAGAAGAAGGCATAGGCTCAACTGGCTACTGACTATGCTGCTTTGGATGTTACCAACAAAATTGGGATCATCTAAACTGAGTACAGCTAGCAAATTCTAAATATAAGTTTTTGACCATAAAAAATAATTATAATAATAATAGACATACTGAAATATATTTATAAATAACTATAAATATAGAAAATAAATGTGTAATCTATTGATGTATTAATTTAGTAAATGCTACCTAATGATTTTTGTTTTTGAAACCCCTTCAGCAGGACCTGAGATATTAAATTTTTACCTCTGCCCTTTATTTCTTCAGCTGAAAATCATAAAAATTTCTCTTCACATACCTAGGAAAGTATTTTTAGATTCAATTCAGAAAAGAGGTTTTTTTTAACTTGAGTCTTCTATCTTCTGATTTTCTAGTGGAAGGATAATTGTATCAGTTCTAATTCTGATAGCCAATTTTAGTTTAAAAGCCAAGCAATATAAATTCAGTTTAAGTCTTTCCAGTTCATCTCTTGGATAATTTGTGAAGAGGTTAGTGCATTTATTTCTTGGAAAATGTATTTGTGTTCCTAATTCCTAATTAATGGGAAAGCAGAGGATATTTTTAGTGTCAATTTCCATCAAGCCAGACCTCTCTAAAGACCTTACTAAATTCTCTTTCCAAGGGAATTTTTTTTTTTTAATTTGCATATGGGCAGGAGGCACCAGGGATCGAACTCCAGACCTCCAGCACGGCAGGTCGGAGCTCATAAGAAGGATTAGTAATTAAAAATAAAAATGAATGGGTGAAAAGTATATTATTCTTCTCTTTTAAGAAATTGACAGAATGTTAATCTTTGTACTTTCATTTTCACTTTGCGGTGTTTTCAGATCAGGTGCAGAAAGTCTGAGTTTGATATGAATCCATGAGACCAGCTTAGACAATACAAGTAATGAATTTTCTAAGTGCCTTCTAGGTTGTTATCTTGAATGTATAAGGCAGAAGAAAGAGCATAAATCTTACACTCTGTATATGTTTAGCTAACATTAGTGAATTTAATGGGTGTTACTAGAAAATGGAAGATTGAAGGCATATTTAAGAATAAGCCACCTATGTTGCCTATATATTAACTCAGTGAATTATTTTGATTCAAGCAATACATTTTCACCATTCATTTCAAAATACATGCAGAGAATATATGTGAATCTGGTGTTAATCAACATTTATTGAACATGTACCTACTCTAAATATTAGAGGTTCTTAGGGCTGAATAATTTCTTCTCATAATCTCTTCTCATGCATTCTTTTCCTGGGCAATCTCTTCCAGTCTTATGGTTTAAAAATTTTATCAGTGTATCAGTGACTCGCAAATGTATAGCTCTTATTTAAATCTCTCTTCTGGCTTTCTAGAATTATTTTCAGACATATCAAACTGATTGTCTGAAACTGAATTTGTGATTCTCCCTTTCTTTCATCTCTGCTCCTCTAGCTTTCCAATCTCAGTTGCATTCATCCATCTACTTGCTTTTGCCACAAACTGGGCATCATTCTTGGCTCCTTCATTCCTTCACCTCCTACCCCACCCCAACTCAATTCAGTCACTAAGCACCATCTTCTACCTCTGAATATAGATCAAATGTTTTCACTTCTTTTTATTGCTATTACTATCATATTAGAGCCAGCCACTATTTTTCTCTTGCCTGGACTAATTTTATGTGACCTCCTAACTTATTTCTGTACATCCAGTTTGGCCAACTCTAATCCATTTCCAAATAAGAGCCAGTGTGAATTGTTATGTATATATAATTTTATCACTCTTATGCTTAAAACTCATCTATGGCTTTCCACTGCTCTAGAATTAAGACCTTCTCTTCTTTCCATCCCAGAGCAGGTGATGAGGTCTAAACTGAGGGTTGATGGAGGAATAAGCACATGCAAAATACACTACTCTGAGTAACTTCTCTGTGTGCCTAATTGTCTGCTTCCTCTCCCATTTTTTTCATCAAAACCTTAACTACTGTTATGTGAATATCTTACCTTAACTAGTTGTTGAAAATTTGCTGTCTCTGGAGAGCAAGAAACCAATATTTTCTCTTGCTTCTCTCTAGTTACATTTCTTCTCCACCCTCCATCCCTACCATTCTCCATCCGAACTGATCTTTTGCTTGTCCATCAAAAAAAGAGCAAGCTCTTTCCCACCTCAGACTCTTCACTCATCTTCCTTCTCTTGGAATTTACTTTACTCTAAAACCCATTTTCTTCTCTTTCTTCTTGTCCATATCCCATTCATCTGATTTCTCCAGGACACATTTTAAACATTATCCCTTTTTGTAATGAACTAGCATTCTGTATTTTTTTAACCCTCAAGACATTTAAGACAATTCTAATTATAGTTTGATGGATGTTAGCTCCCAGCCTCCCACCCCAAACCTTAAACTCCAGCCGCCACCAAGGCCAGGACAACTCATAGCCCAAATACCTAGAAAATGCATGATAGAATGTGGGCTATAAATATATGTTAAGTGAAAGAATGAATGGATTAATTGAGTGAATAATGAACATATAAATTCACTTTGTGAAACTGTGCTAGCCCCTTGGGGATATGAAGTAGAATTATCAGCATAGTTCCTGACAGAAAGGGTGCACAGCAGAAAAAAAAAAAAGGTGTATTTATATGCAGACATATAATTTCTTGGAATGTGCTTCCCTCAGTTATCTTCCAAGCTTGCTTCCTCACCTTTTAACTCAGATGTCACCATCTTAACAAGACCTTCTCTGACCACCCAACACTGATTCTGCACACCCCACACACACATTCCCTATCCTTACTTTACTTTTCTCCTTATCGCCAACAAACACTTCTACATGCATGTATGTTTCTGTTCATTATTACAACGTAAGTTGTTTATTGCTTCCTTCAACTAGAATGTAGGGGATTTTTTCCTCCTGCTCGTTACCTTGAACAGGGCTGGTAGACTTTTAATAAATATGTATTGAATATAAATGAATGAATGAATGTAACACATAGCAATACCATCCTTTTTTAAAATTACTTATTTTATTGAGAAAATATAGGAAGCATTCAGAAAAGAGCACAATGACTTATCACAAAGAGAACAACCTCTCACTCACTACCCTGATCAAGAAATAAATATTACCAGCACATGCTCTCAGAAACCTAGCTTCCAGTTACCCAAAGGGGATCACTGTTCTCATTTCCAGTAATATCTCCATTGTTTTCTTTATATTTTGAGCACCTAAGCATTTGTCTCTAAAAATTTTGCCTTTCGTTTATATAAATCTTTATATGAATAAAATCAGTCTATGTGTTCTTCTATATCTGCCTTCTGTAATTCAACATTGTGTGTGTGAAAGTCATGCATGATGTTGCATTTAGCCTTTATTTCTATCGAACATTTTATTGTACACCATATTTTATTCATATATTACTCTGTTGAAAGAAATTTTGGTTATTTCCATTTTCTGGTTATTTTGAATAATGGTGCTATCAATATTCTTACACATGTCTCATGGTGCCCAAAAGTATATATTTTTATTGAACCCAATATGAATAATTTGGAGTGATTTGCTGGGTCATCAGGTGTGCATATATTCAGCTTTAATAAATAATTCCAAAAAAGTTTCCAAAGTAATTAAACAAATTTTCCTTCCTTCCAGCCATGTGTCAGAATTCCAACATACTATACTTCCTTACTAATGCTTGTGGATATTATTATTTTTAATTTTAGCCATTAATATAAGCGTGTATTGATATCTCATTGTGGCTTAAATTTGCACATTTTCCTTTTACTAATGTTTTCATATGTATATTGGTAATTTTGTGAAATGAAGTTCAAGTCATTTGACCATTTGGGTTTTTTGTAGGAGTTCTTTGTGGATATTCTGGATATGAGTCTCTATGGCAAGTTTTTTTACTCCCATAATCTTATGTTTTGATGAATGGAAATTCTGAATTTTAATGTATTCTAATTTATTAACCCTTTCATTTATATTAGCACTTTGATGTCCTTTTTAAGAAGTCTTTCTATACCACAAGGTCATGGAGACGTTCACCTATATTTTCTTTTACAAACTTTTTTGTTTTACCTGTTCAGTTAAGAACTATAATCAGTCTGGATAAAGGAGACCACATGAGCAAAAACAGAGTGGGATATTTGGGAGACAGTGAAATGTCAGTTTGGAAAAAAGATTTTCGGTAGGTCTTCTGGGAAATAAAGCTAGAAGGTTAGATTAGGGAAGATTGTGTAGAGCTGAAAATAAAAGGCTAAGAAAAATGATATCCTACTTTATTTTCATATGAGCAGGGATCATTTGCAGTAGCCTCCAAGGCATTTGCATGCAGGTACTTTTGTCTCAATGCAGTAGTCTCGGGATAAATCCATCTCCTGCAAAAACAACCACTCTCTACCACCAAAACAGCAATAATCTAAAAATTAGGGAAAAAACACCTTTACTGATTTCATTTTTGTTTTAAAAAAATCTTCATTTGGGTAGAAGAATACATATAGCAATATTTGGCCTAAGCTAGCTATCATCAAATTATTCCTCTTTTACAGAATCTTGTAAATGTTTCCCATGAGATGTCCTGGATAATAGCAGTTTCCATTGATATTCCTTTGAGCAAACAAGCAATTTTTTTAAAACGCTGTCCCTGAAATAATTGGTATTATTTTTCTAGTCATCAAATTTCTCTGGAAGACAATCTAGACTTTCTTTTAAAATTATCAACTAAATTGATTTCTTTCAAATCCTTTCATTTAAAATTCAGGTTGAAATAAAGTTTCAGTGGCTGAGAGATTATCCTGGAGTTTATTCTTAGGCATTAAATAGATATCCCTTTTTAGTTTATAGTGTATTGGAGTGGCTGGAGGGAAGTACCTGAAACTGTTGAACTATGTTCCGATAGCCTTGATTCTTGAAGAGGATTGTGTAACTATGTAGTTTTTACAGTGTAACCATGTGATTGTGAAAACCTTGTGTGTGATATTCCTTTTATCCAGGGTATGGAAAGAGGAGTAAAAAAATAAGGAAAAATAAATAGATAAATAATAGGGGGGATAAGGGGTAAAAAATATTGGGGTAGATTGAAATACTAGTGGTCAATGAGAGGCTGGGTAAGGGTATAGGATGTATGAGTTTTTCTTTTTATTTCTTTTTCTGGAGTGATCCATATGTTCTAAAAATGATCATGGTGATACACAACTATTTGATGATATTGTGAGCCATTGATTGTATATTATGGATGAACTGTGTATGTGTGAAGATTTCTCAATAAAAATATTTTTTTAAAAACTAAGTCTGGAAACAGTAAGTTATTAAACTGGAAGATCCTAGACCAAAAAAAAAAAAAAATCCATTGTTCATTTGTAAAAAAAATATCCTTTGTAACTGGTTACTGGAAGAATGTGGATATAATATTGCCATAAACTTTTCTTTCTAAATGCTTGACTTTTTATAAAGCAAGGTACACGTATTTATGCAAGGGGTTAATGATAGGGTGGTATATGTGAACTGTGTATACTGATTTTTCTGTAAACCTACAACTTCTCTAAAAAAAAAAAAGGCAAAGTGCAGTACCATCTAAATGTTTGTAAGTGAAAATATATACACATGTATCTACTTCTAAATATGTGTGTATATTTTGGTTTCTCTGGACGATTAGAGCTATGTAGTTCAAGTTTAAGATAGTTTTGATATGTGAAGAACAAGGTGATGCATTTTGATAGCTCACTATTGTAGTATTATGCCATTAGAATATTTTCCCTATTATTCAGTATGATATTTCTGACTTTTTTATTAAAATAATAATAATAATGTAAAAAGACTAAATATTAAAATCCTGTTACCTATTGACAGTGATAGATGTGAAACACATGGCTAATTATGTCCATCGTCAAATTGAGCCTATAAAATACTTTAGCCAGGAGTTCCTACATCATCTTCCACAAAGCCTATTGTTAGAGTTGCTGACAGCTGAAATGACAGGTTATGATTCATATGCTCCTGTTCTCTCCTTAACAAATATTAATGAACCATAAGTTGAATCAAAGGCAAGAAATATATAAAGCAAAGGAAGTAACGTATAGAACCTAGACAATCCAAAGAGAAGCACCCCTGAAATATTAATTGAGCTGTCATTGAACTTAACACAGTTTTATACATTTTCGGGTTGGAGCTGCCATTGATTCGTATCTAGACAGAAGAGAAGTTGTTTGAAAGCATACTTCCTAAAAGACAGATTCCATACCTTTTCTAAAGAATAAAAGATGAAGTTAGTTGATTTTTGTTTGATAAGAAAATTTATGTTAGTTAATACATATATATATGTGTTAACATATATATACATATACATATAGCTGTGTAGTCCCAAGAAAGCTTTTAGTCAGGCCTATACCTAGTATTTGTGGTACCTGAAGCAAAAGTAGAAATTGAAGCCATGTATGATATATCTAAATTTAAAAGTCATAAAGCCACCAAAATGTTAAGTGAAATCTGTTCTTCTTCCTTAATAAGATGATACCTTCATAATATCCTGGAAGGTCAGATTTGAATTTAAAATTCTTGAACTATGTGGAGTTACATAGTCAGCCCCTCCTTTCCTTTTCTTTTTTCTTTTTAATTTTTTTTTATTAGAGAAGTTGTAGGTTTATAGAACAATCTTGCATAAAATACAGGATACCCATATATCACCCCACTACCAACAGCATGTACTGGTGTGAAACATTTGTTATGATTGATGATAGTACATTTGTATAATTGTACTATTAATTAAAGCCCGTTTTATTTTTTAATTTAATTTATTTTATTTTCTCTTGTTAAATCCATGGTTTAACTTCATGTTCACTGTTTATGTAATGTAGTTCCATTTTTTAAAAAAAATTTATTCTGTTACCATATATACAGTCTAACATTTTCTCTTTTAATCATTTTCAAATATATACTTCAGTGTTGTTAATTTTAGTGTTCACAATGTTGTGCTACCATTGCAGCCATCAATTACCAAAACATTTCCATTATTCCAAATGGCAACACTGCACATTTGAAGCCTTAACATCCTGTTCCCTATACCCCATCCACTGGTAACCTAAATTCTAGATTCTGTCTGTATCAGTTTCCTTATTTTGATTGTTTCAAATCATTGACACCATATTATTTTTGTCCTTTTGTTTTTACCTCATTTCACTCAACATGATGTCTTCAGAGTTCATCCATGTTGTCTCATGTATCAGCACTTCATTCCTTTTTATGACTGAAAAATATTCCATTGTGTATACCACATTTTATTTATCAGTTCATCAGTTGATGGACACTTGGTTTGCTTCCATCTTTTAGCAGTTGTAAATATGCTGCTATGAATAGTGGTATGAAAATACCTGTTCAAGTCCTTGCTCTCCATTCTTTTGGGTATATACTTATTAGTGGGAATGTCAGGTCATATAATAGTTCTGTATTTAGCTTTCTGAGGAACCACTAGATCGTCTTCTAGAGTGGCTGCACCATTTTATATTGCCACCACCAATAAATGAGTGTTCCTATTTCTCTGTATCCTCTCCAACACTTATTTTCCATTTTCTTTTTTAAATAAAAGCTGTTCTAATGTGTGTGAAATGGTTTTTCATTGGTGGTTTTGATTTTCATTTCCCTGGTGGCTATTGATGTTGAGCATATTTTTATGTGCTTTCTGGTGATTTGTATATTTGGGAAGAATGAGTTCCCCTTGGAGGCAGAGGATGGGCAGAAGACTGTTGCTGCCTGGGGCCTCAGAGAGGGTGGAGCACATTGTCTGTGGATTGAGGGGAACTTCGCTGCCAACCCATTGTTCTGAGGAGGTTGAACATGTGCCCCAAAGATGACAGGGAGCCCAGGTGCTGCCCCGATGCTTGGAGAGGGTGGAGCCAAGTAAAAAGTGGTCTCCTCAATGGCTCCCAGTGTTGCAACCCTCAGCCCAGCATTTGGAGAGAAAAGGGCTGCTGCATAGCCCTTGGAAAGGGTGGGGCCTGCCGCTTTCTGAAGCCCTGATAATAAATGACTCTCAGACTTTGAAATCTAATGGAGTTTACCCTGATAGTTTTAGGAACATTTTGTGTCCAGTGACCCCTGGGTTCCTCCCAATTTCTCCCTATGGCAAGGGGAGCATGTATCCTATTACTGTCCCTCTTTGTATGTTGGAAGAAGATAACTTGTTCTGAGTTTTGAAGGTCAACAGCCAGAGGAGAATTTTTGCCTTGGAACAGACCATTCCTGTAACTGACTTTGATGAGATTTTGTACCTTTTCTGACTTTGTATTGTATTTGTATCATTACTGAAATAGTGTAAGGCTTTTGTGATATTGTGATGGAATGAATGTATTTTGTGTATGGAAAGAACATGTCTTTTGGGGATCCAAAGGATGAAATGTGCTAGTTTAAAGCTGTTATGTACCCTAGAAAAGCATGTTCTTCTCTTAAGCCAATCTTGTGGGGCCAGACCTATTATTTATAATGGAACCTTTGAGATTGGCCCACTCAATTATGGGTGTGACCTCTTGATTAGATTACCTCGATGGGGATGTGACACATCCAAATGTGGGTGAGACCTTTTTTCTTTTTTTTTTTTTTAACATTTTTTATTGTTAAATATAACATATATACAAAGAAAAGAAGTATGCTTCCACAAGTAGTTACAGGACAGATTTCAGTTTGTTATGGGTTACCATTCCACTATTTCAGATTTTTCCTTCTAGCTACACCCATACACTGGAGGCTAGAAGAAATACTTTTTCTTTTTTGTGAAAAATAACATATATATTAAAAAGCAATAAATTTCAAAGCACATCACAACAATTAGTTGTAGAACAGATTTCAGTGTTTGGTATGGGTTACAGTTCCACAATTTTAGGTTTTTACTTCTAGCTGCTCTAAGATGCTGGAGACTAAAAGAAACATCAGTGTAATGACTTAGCTATTATACTCGTTTGTTAAACCCTACTTTCTCCATATAACTCCACCTTCACCTTTCATGCTTCTCCCACTCCTTAGGGGTATTTGGGCCATGTCATCCTAACTTTTTCATGTTGGAGATGTAACTCAATCCATTCCAAGTGGGTCTTGATTAGTTTACTGGAGTCCTTTAAAAGGGGAGGGATTTTCGAGAAAACACAGTTACTTCAGAACTGACATAGACACACAGACATTTAGAAATGCTTGGATAGCCAATACAGAGAAAGCTTAGACATAACTATTTGGAAATGCAGAAGCCCAGGAAATGCCAGGAGCTGAGAAAGTCAGTGGAAGCTAGGCAGGAACCAGAGCACAGCAGACATCATCATGTGCCTTCCCATGAAATTCTAAGCAAGAGATGAAACCTAGAGTTTTGACCCAGAGCAGCTAAGTCAGGATATACAGATGCGAAGAGAGGGAGCCACTGCAATCAGAAGCTGTAAGCAACGAACTGGGAGCAAGGACCTTAGAAGCCAGCCACATCCGTTCCCAGCTGACAGAGAAATCCTGGATGTTATCCAGGCTCTCTTCAAAGTCTAGTCATCTTTCTCTGGATGTCTCAATTTGGACCTTTCTAAGGCCTTAGAACTGTAAACTTGTAGCTTAATAAATGCCCTTTATAAAAGCTGTTCCATTTCTGGTATATTGCATTCCAAAAACATTAGCAAACCAAAACACTGTGCCTTTCTTTGTAATAAGTTCTAAGATTAGGACATGTGAGTCCTCCAATTTCATTCTTCTTTTTCAAGGTGGCTTGAGCTGTTTGGGTCCCCTTGTCCTTCCATATAATTTGATGTATGTTTTTCCATTTCTGTGAAGAAAATTGTTGGGAATTTGATTAGGATTGCATTGAATCTATAAATTGGGCATTATTGACATCTTTTTTGATATTTAGTCTTTCAGTCCATGAACATTCCATTTATTTAGGTCTTTTTTGATTTCTTTTAGCCATCTTTTATAGTTTTCTGTATATGAATCCTTTACATCCTTGGTTAAATTTATTCCTAGGGGAATGCCTAGAGTGTATAATGATAATGACTAAATGTACAAATTTAAAAATGCTTTTGCATGAGGAAGAACAAAGGAATGTCATTACTGCAGGGTGCTGAAATAGATGGTAATTAATATTTTAAAATTTCACCTTATGTGTGAGACTAAATCAAAAAATGTTTAATTGGTACAAAATTTATATTTTGACTAGTGCATCTCCTAATATAACTTATGTAGGTAGTTGGTTGAACAACATAAGTACATGGAACCTTGGGTAGGACATTAGATTTTATTGGATTGTCCAGAGTGATGCCCCAGTGAATCCCAGAGTGATTTGATCAGTGAGTGGGAAAGTATTTGCAAACTCCCCTTTGGGGAATGGTGAGAACGGGGGAAAATTCAACCTCCCCAAGTTGAATTCTTGATATTTTCACAAGCAGTGTGGACAACCAAAGCTATAGGCTGAGCCCCCAGTCTTGGGGTTTGTTCATATGAAACTTAACCCCACAAAGGTTAGGTCAAGTCTACTTAAAATTAGGCCTAAGAGTCACCCCCAAGGGAACCTCTTTTGTTGCTCAGATGTGGCCTCTGTCTCCAGCCAATACAACAAGCAAACTCACCACTCTCCCCCGTCTATGTGGGACATGACTCCCAGGGGTGTGGACCTTCCTGGCAACATGGGACAGAAATCCTAGAATGAGCTGAGATTCAGCATCAAAGGATTGAGAAAACCTTCTGGACCAAAAGGGGGAAGAGTGAAATGAGACTAAGAGTGTCAATGGCTGAGAGATTCCAGAGTCGAGAGGTTATCCTGGAGGTTATTCTTACGCATTAAGTAGATATCACCTTATTATCCAAGATGTAATGGAGAGGCTGGAGGGAACTGCCTAAAAATGTACAGCTGTGTTCCAGTAGCCATGTTTCTTGATGATGATTGTATAATGATATAGCTGTCACAATGTGACTGTGTGATTGTGAAAACCTTGTGTCTGATGCTCCTTTTATCTACCTTGTCAACAGATGAGTAGAACATATGGAATAAAAATAAATAATAGGGGGAACAAATGTTAAAATAAATTCAGTTTGAAATGCTAGTGATCAATGAAAGGGAGGGGTAAAGGGTATGGTATGTAATTTTTTTTTTCTTTTTCTGCTTTTCTTTTATTTTTCTGTTGTCTTTTTATTTCTTTTTCTGAATTGATGCAAATGTTCTAAGAAATGATCATGATGATGAATATGCTACTATGTGATGATATTTAGAATTACTGATTATATATGTAGAACAGAATGAGCATATATTAAGGATGTTTGTGTTTCTTTCTTGTAATTTTTTTTTAGTTAATAAAAAATTATAAAAAAAATGTATTCCTAGGCATTTGATTCTTTTAGTTGCTTTTGTGAATGTAATTTTTTCTTGAGTTCTTCTTCCAATTGTTTATTATTTGTGTATAAAAACACTACTGATTTTGGAGTGTTAACTTGTGTCCTACCACTTTGTTGAATCCATTTATTTGCTGTAGGAGCTTTGTTGTGATTTTTTCAGGATTTCCTATATGTAGGATCATACGATTTGCAAATAGGGCAAGTTTTGCTTCTTCCTTTCCAATTTGGAATCCTATTATTTCTTTCTTTCTTTCTTTCTCTTTTTTTTTGACTAAATACTCTGGCAAGAACTTCCCATACAATGTTAAATAACAGTGGTAACAGTGGGCATCCTTGTCTTGTTCTTGATCTCAGAGGTACAACTTTTAGTCTTTCACCATTAAGCAGTATGTTAGCTGTGGGCTTTTCAAGCATGCCTTTTATCATGTTGAGGAAGTTCCCTTCTATTCCTAGTGTTCTAAGTGGATTTATAAAGGAAGGGTGCTGTGTTTTGACAAATGCCTTTTCTGCATCGATTGAGATGATCATGTGTTTTTTTTTCCTTCAATCTCTTAATGTGGAGTATTGCATTAATTGTTTTTCAGGGTTGTTGCATTAACCTTGCCTACCAGGGACAAATTCCACTTGATCATGGTGTATAATTCTTTTAATATGCTGTTGGATTCAGTTTCCTAGTATTTTATTGAGAATTTTTACATCTGAATTCATAAGACATATTATTCTGTGGTTTTCTTTTCTTGTGATATCTGTATCTGGCTTTGGTATGAAGATGATGTTGGCTTCATAGAATGAGTGAGGAAATGTCCCCTGCTCTTCAGCGTTTTGGACATGTTTGAGCACAATTGGAGTTGTCTTCTTGGAATGTTCACTAGAATTCCCCCTGTGAAGCCCTCTGCTCCTGAGATTTTCTTTGTTAGGAGGTTTCGGTTACTGAGTCAGTGTCTTTACTACTAACTGGTTTCTTGAGTCCTTATATTTCTTCTTGAGTCAATGTAGATAGTTTGTGTATTTCTAAGAATTTGTCCATTTCATCTAGGTTATCTAATTTATTGGCATACAGCTTTTCATAGTATCCTCTTATAGTCCTTTTTATTTCGTGGGGCCAATAGTAATATCTCCTCTTCATTTCTCATTTTCATTATTAGTATCTTCTCTCTTTTTTTCTTTGTCAGTCTAGTTAAAGGTCTCTTGATTTTATTGATCTTTTCAAAAAACCAATCTTTTGTTTTTGATGATTCTCTTTATTTTTTTTGTTTTTTATTTTATTTATCTCTGCTTTGACCTTTATTATTACTCTCCTTCTGCTCACTTTGGGTTTAATTTACTCTTCTTTTTCTAGTTCTTGCAGTTTTGAGAATAGGTTTCTGATTTGAATTTTCTTATTTTTTAATGTATGTAAGCATTTGAACTATAAATTTTTCTCTCAGCATTGCCTCTGAGGCATCCCATAAGTTTTCTTATGTTGTATTTTCATTTTCATTTGCCTCAAGATTTTTCCAAATTTCCCTTGTGATTTCCTCTTTAACCCATTGGTTATTTAAGTGTATATTATTTAATTTCTACATATTTGTGAATTTTCCATTTATCCCTCTATTGTTGATTTCTAGCTTCATTCCATTGTGGTTGAAGGATATATTCTGTGTGATTTCCTGTTTTTTAATTTGTTGAGCCTTATTTTGTGACTCAATACATAGTCTACCATGGAGAATGATTTGTGTGCCCTGGAGAAGAGTGTATATCCTGTTTTCATTGGGTGCAGTGTTCTATCTATGTGTGTTAGGTCTAGCGTTAGGTCTAGGTTTAGTGTATCATTCAAGTCCTGACTAGGCAGTCTATCCATTATTGAGATTGCTATGTTAGCATCTCCTACTATTAATGTAATACTATCAATTTTTTCCTTAAAATATGTCAGTATTTGCTTCATATATTTGGAGCTTGTGCTGTTAGAGTGTCCCTTTTATCAGTATATAATGACCTTTTGACCCTCATAACTGTTTTTTACTTAAAGTCTATTTATTTCATCTATTGTTTCTTTTTATTATTTTTTCTTTTTTGGTTTCTTAAAGTCTGTTTTGTCTGATATTAATATAGCTGCTCCAGCTCTCTTTTGGTTACTACTTGCCTGGCATGTTTTTTTTTCATCCTTTCACCCTCAACCCAGCTGTATCATTTACTTTGAGTCTCTTGTAGACAACATATAGTCGGGTCACTCTGTCAATCTGAGTGGAGAGTGTAATCCATTTACATTTAAAGTCACAACTGATAGTATAAAGGACTTGCCTCTGCTATTTAGCCTTTGTATGTTAGTATTATACCTTTTTGTTCCTCATTTCTGTAAAAGCCTACTTTTATTTTATTTGCTTTTTGTGTTGTACCATATTGAGTGCATTCTCGTTTCTATCTGGATATATTTTTCATCTGCTTTCTTTGTGATTACCATGAGATTAAAATTTAACACCCTAAATATATAACAGTCATATTTGTTTTCGTAGCATTTAACTTCACTAGCATGCACATGTTCTTTTCCAATATCCCTTTCTCTTCCTACCATTTTTTTTATTTGTTACCACTTACATCTTTGTACATTTTATGTCAAAAAGCCTAGCATATCATTACTTTTTATGCATTTGCATTTTAGCACCTGTAGGAAGTAAGAAATGGAACTACATACCAAACAATATAATACAATAATACTGCCATTTATAATTATCCAAGTGGTTACCTTTACTGCAGGTCTTTATTTCTTTATGCTGCATTGAACCATACCATATGGTGTCCTTTCCTTTTAGTCTGAAGCATTTCCTTTGGCATTGCTTGTAGGGTACATCTAGTGATAAACTTCCTCAGCTTTTGTTTATCTGAGAATGTCTTCATCTCATCCTTATTTTTGAAAGAGTGGATATAAAATTCTTGGCTGTCCCTTGTTTTTCTTCTGCACTTTAAATATTTCCACTGACTGCCTTCTTACCTCCATGGTTTCTGATAAGAAACCGGCACTCAATCTCACTGGGACTCCCTTGTACATAACTCCTTGCTTTTCTCTTGCAGCTTTCAGAACTCTCTCCTTGTCCTTTGCATTTGCTAGTGTAATCTATATATGATGGGTGTATTGTTCTCCATGTTTATCCCTTTTGGTGTTCTCTGAGCTTCTTGGATGTGCATATTCACATCTTTTGCTAAGTTTGGGAAGTTTTTTATCATTATTTCTTTGACTATTCCTTCTGCCTCTCTCTCTTCTTCTTCAACTCCTGTAATGCATATATTGGTACACTTGATGGTGTTCCAAAGCTACCTTAGGCTATTTGCACTTTTAATATTTTGTTTTTCTTTCTGCTTCTCAGCCTGACTCATTTCAAGAGTCTTGTCTTTGAATTCATTTATTCTTTCCTCTCTATCTCCAGGCTGCTCTTGAAACCATCCTGGGCATGTTTTCATTTCGATTATTTGGTCTTCAACTTCAGTAGTTCTGTTTGGTTCCTTTTTAAAATTTTTCTCTCTCTTTACTGAGACTCTTATATTGCTCATTTTCCTGATATTCTGCGATTCTTTCTGTGTACTTTCCTTCATCCCACTGAGTATTTTTAAGATCATTATTTTAAAGCTTTATCTGGTATGTCTCTTTGCTGGTGTTTATATTTTCATCCTCTTCATTTGGATAGGCCATCATTTCCTATTTCTTTGTTTTGTACTCTTGTTACATGCTGTGCATTTTAATATTTTGAAATTTTAAAATGTTAATTTTGGTAATTTCTCCCTGGGATGTCTCTTTCTTGGTTTTGTAGCCAGCTGGTGATGAGGCAGAGAAATTCTTGAGTTTCAGCCCTCCAGTCAGGAAGGTCTGCCCAAGGTGAATACTGTATGCAGGGGTTTCCCTGTCTTTCTGGGCCTCTGTCTTGTTCTGGACTTTTGCTTGTTAGTTGTTTTGGAGTTCCCCTATTTACAGGAGTTTGGTTGTCCCCTCTGCTTCCCAGGAGGCAGACCTTCCTCTTCCAGGTATTTGGAGCCAGCAGGCCTTTGTCCTGGACCGTCTGTTTCTGTAGTTTTTTACACTTCTTTCATTTTCTCATGCTGCCTCTGCCTGAAGGGCAACTTCTGAGAGAAGGCTCACCCCAAAGAGAACTTTTCCAAGTCAGTCTTTCCCGGCTAGTTTTGGACCAAGGATCCACCAAGTGGGCACAGACTGTGTCCAAAGTGCCCTGGGGAGGGGATCAGGAAGGATGCCAAACTCTTCTCCAATGGTTCCCCAAATCTGAACTTTCCTGGCCTGCCCAGAAATGCAACCCTTCATCTAACTATCCCCCACAGCCCTAAGGAAGTGCTACCTTTAAATCTCCACTGCCTCTACCCCTGTGCAGGGAGGCTTGAAACAATGGCTGCTGCTGCCTTTATCCAGGGATGGGTTGAAACAATTAGTTGTCTTCAAAGAAGGGTCTCAGCAATCCGAACTTGCTAAACAAAAACCACTATCTATCAGCAGCAGCCAGCAAGGGACTGGACCCTCTGGTGGCCTGCTGTGAGGGTAGGGGATAGGCACCAGTAGCCATCACAGGGAGAGGCAATTTTCAGTTATTTACATAATGTATCAGTCTTTTACTCCCACTCTTCCCTGGATGCTGTACAGTATTCTTTTGGCCACTAGGGTTTCAAAATAGCTGTTTGAGACAGTTCCTGTCTGTTTAGTAATTGTTTTGGTGGAAGGACTGAGTTCTAGAGCTCCTACTTTACTATCTCCCCTAGAACTCTCCCCCTTTCCTTTTAACCCAGGTCTCTGTCTGGTATCCGATAATCATCCTGTGTATACCTACGCGTCTAAGCTGCAGCCATACCCTTCCTCCCTACAAAACAGCAACCCTTGGCCACTTCTGGGGGTGGGATATGCAACGCTGTCTGTGCAATCCACCCCTGGAAGAAGGAACCTAGAGAAGTCCTAGAAGTCCTGTCCTCTTCCTATTAAGACAGGTAATTCTAGGTCCTAGGTATCCAGAGAGTATTCTAGAGGTGGGTTCAGCTCCAGCTGTGTACATCCCTTTGCCCCTGTAGATTCTTTATCCATTGGCTTGGGCATGGTCTAGGAATGCAAGAAAAGCAATGCCCATTTCTGAAGAATGGGCCCCAGGGCAAGGAAACCTTTTGAATGGATTTAAGGGAGATTTTACTTTTGATTAAGAGGAAGTTAAAATAACTGAAAATTTACCTAGGCTTGTAAAATATGGAATAAATTTGGCATGAAAATCTCATTATATCTTAGTTGTTTTGAGTTGCTTCTTTTGAATTCTAAAACATTTCTAGTTTCAAAATTCATTTGTGTAATTGTCATATGCTTTCTGAAAAGAAAAAAAAGCATTTTTTTTTTTTAAAATCTCTTCAGAGGTAAATGATAATAGCTGGACTTCCTTATGAGGCATTTTTAGCCCTTATTCTGTTTAGCCAAAGAAATGATATTTGAAATTGTGTTAGAGTTAACCGAACTTTATATGTAGTTTATAGTTAATTTTTTTAGTGCAGAATAGCATTTGAATGCAGATCTAGAACTTAAAAGAAATTAATGCTGAGGGTTCGTTTTTTAAAAAAAAATTTATGCTGAGTTCAAATTTTGGAAATTTAAATAATATTCCTCTACTGGATTCCATTTATTCTTTTACACTCCTATATATGGCAGAATCATCCTTATGGTAGTGTTAAGATTGGTGTGTGTGAGTGACTGAGGAAATTCTGGGGTGGGGGCATAAATTCAAATCACAGACCTAAAAGGGATATAAACTGTTTGAATTCTTCATTTGCACAAACTGGAGGAAGGTAAATGGTGAAATTTTATGTAAGTAGTTTATCTAATCTTTATTTCTCACTGAACTATCTTGACAGAAGGTGTCCCTCTAATGTACCTCTTTTCAGAGTAATTACATCAAAGGCAAGAGGTTAATTTTCCCTTTTATTGAAATGACAGCAGGTGTCTTAGTTGAGGGAATTAATGACCAAGAGAAGAAAGAGACTTTCTCAATAGTTGAGACCTGTGACTTTTAATCTCTTTTTCTCTAGCCATATCAGCTCCATTATTTATTTTTATGTTGGTAATTTTTATAAGGACAAAGTGCTACATGACAGTTTGAACTCCAAAATACTATAATGTAGAGTAGTGAAGCATTAAATAGTGATTTGATAAGAATATTATTTATACAAGTTGAAAAAATATGTTTGTTAAATGGTCATTTTAAATGCTCTGGTTTTATTATTATTTAAATTTTGTTTTGTTTTCAAGAACTAGTTTTCTTGAATTCTTGAAAAGTCTTGTTACTGAGCAAGGGTTAGTTGTCTGATGCACATGGAAGTTAATACTATGACACAAGGATTTTTGAGAAAAGAAAGACATTATTTATTGCCTGGCAGTCAGGTAAGAGACAGGAGATTATGCTCAAATCTGTTTCCCCAGGCTGAGGAAGCTTAAGATTTTTATACAGTCTGGTGGGGGATGAACTAGGGAGGTAGGAGGAGGTGATGCATGGGTAGTGCAATATGAAGTAAGATTGGGGACAGAATTTGGTCAAGCATGCGCAGTGAGAGATCATGCCACTTCATACATCACATGTTCAAATATCGTGGCCTTGGCATGATGAGGGGCATGTTTTTTAGTATTATAATTACATGTAGGTAACTAGGTCAGGATTCTTTTGCCTTGTGCATATGTAGATAGGGGTAGCCAGAATTTTCTGACTCTGTCCAGTTTGAACTGGCCAATAATGTAGAAGTTAAAAAAACAAAAAACAAACAAAAAAAGCAGTAACTGTACCTTTTATGAGGCACGTCACTTATTTATAAACATGAGTAGGTGGGCCTGTGAAGGCAGTGGGGCTTGTGCAAGCAAATGGGGCAGGGATTAAGAAACAGGCTTGCTAGCAGCCAGTTTAAGTCTCAGAAAGGAGACTTTTGTTATTTAAGAAATAATTGCTAAACTGTCAAGACAGTTAATTTTCATAATTAGCTTTTAAAAATGTTACCATTGACTTTATTGAAGCTCCTCATTGACTGAGGTCTAGATAATGCAAATGTTGAAATAAAATTTAAGCAAATCGACATAACTTGCTATTGTTAGTGCTGGCAAAGAACTGTAAAGTTAATGAAGATATGATCCATTTTATGTTATTATTCTACAAGTAAAGGAAATCATAATTCAAGTCAGAGTACTGAAAACTTTACCAGTGAGGTGAAAAGTCAACAATCCTCTCAGGGTGCCACCCAAAAAGTAAGCCAACCACTGTCATCTATTAGCTAATCAAAATGGATTTCAGTTAAGCTCACTGACTAGCAATTACTGAGAAGTTAGGGTGCTAGGCGGTGTGCTGAATGTTTCATACCTGTTATTACCTCTATTTCTTATAACAACTTCACAAGGTAGGCCATTTTGCAAATGACATATGAGGTTTATAGATGTTATGTAGCCTATCCTTATTCTAGCAAGTGGTAGAGCCAAAATTCGAACCTAAGTCTGCCTGGCTCCTCCTGTGCTCTTAATCTCTACATTCCACTGCTTTTCTCTTCTCATATGTACAGAGTCACTTTCAAGGGAAAAAGCAGTTTTTCAACATACATAATTGTTTCAAAATTTTATATCAGCAAAATTCTGAAGAAAGGGTTTTTCTTAACCTTCACCTCTCTTTCTCTTAGTCTTTCCTGCCCAGGAACAAAACCACTGATTACATTTTTCACAATAAGATATGAGTGACTCCATATATTCCTGTTACCTCTCTGCCTATTCTAATCTCTTACCCCTTCTAAGAAGACTTAGGAAAGAGTGGAGGTGGAGACATAAATGAAATTTTAAAAGGGAATGGGTTTTAGTAAACACTGGCTCCTGGGTAAACATAGATTCTGAAATTCTGAGGGTATACACTGTAAGCAGAGACATGAAACATTGACCATTGCTATACTGTCCATGTTTTTTCCTAAGTCATTGTGGATTGTTTGGGAAATGACAATGACAATAACTACAACTGATTATGCCAAGCATAGATAGATGGAGATTCTTTGCATATTTTATCTCAGGTGTTAGCATTTTCCCTTCCTGGGGTTAAGTCTTAGTAAAGCAAGACACTAAATTGTGTGCCCATGTGTAGTGTATAAATTGTGTATATACATATATATATACACACTCATATACACTCTCAGAGGCGTACTCACACACACATATATAAATTATTTAGGCTATTTTAGCTATTGGTATTTTAAGCTATGAGTTTTCAAAGTTGTATTCCTTCTCTTTCTCAACTATAACATTTTTGGAAATACCACCTTAAAATAAAACAAAGTTCGAGACACAAGAACCTGGCTTGGCTGCTACCTCTGGTGATACAGCAAATCAGTTGTTCGCATACTGCATCAGCCTTTATTCCTACCTAGAATTTGGCATAGGAGTGACAATAATGAATTTGGCTTATCCCCTTTTAATTGCTGGGAGGAAATATAGTTATAATGCAGATTAAACCTATAGTTTAATAACATGTGCCAGTCAATTAGTTGACTAATTTCTCTAATACAATTTGAGAATTTCCTAATTTTATGTGATTCCTAAAGGATGAAATCTTAAAGCAAAAGTACTTCCTCACTCATTTTAAAGCTTAAGTACTTAGGCACCATGTATGAGAGAAAATGAAGTGTGGAATATGATCTTATGTGCTTAGACTTCATGAAGAGGGAAGTGCCATTTCTGAACATGGCACCTTTGACTCTCCTGGAGCTTGCTGGAGATAACCTGGTTTATAACCTGGTTTATAAATGTTGGCTTGTAAATATAAATGGAAATAACTAAAATGGATAAAACAAACAAATGAACATAGAAACTGACATTAATAGCTATGTTGGAAAAGACCACAAGCAATTAAGTGTAACACCTGTTTTGTAGCAACTTTCCACCTCTTCAGTTCCTGGTGCCCATTTCATGTCATGTTAGCACTGACAGTGAGGTTAGAGTAGGTAGCACATTCTTATGATTCTTTTCTTATTCACTTTCACTTCTTCAAAGGGACCTTGAATAAATATAATATGTTTGCACAATCTTCTACAACTAGTTTGAGTATTTCCTCATTTTGCAGAATCAACCAAAAGCAGGTTTGGTTTGGTTTAATGTTGGACTTTACTACACCACCATACATACGTGGACACAATATTACTTAGCATCTGTAGCACCCATGGAGGCTTCTATAACACATGTGATGTGAAAGGAAGGAGAGTGTTTACGTCCTGGCTTTGAAGCTCTTGGGTTGTTAACTTTTGCTGTGTTTTTGCATTAAAGAAGGTAACAAGCTCAGCATGTTAAGATCATAACTGTTAGATTAAAGCTTGGAGGCAGTGTTTGTACCGATGTGAGGCATTAATGGCTGAATGAGTTCAATCAGATATGCCGCCTCCAGTGTCGTTGTGTAATGATATTTACTAGATTTCAAATGGACTGCTGAGGAAGATGAAATATAATCTCATGTATTATCTCTGTCTTGAAAAAAATAGATAACGAAATTGTTCTCTTGCTGGCATATATTTTATTAACCTTGGTGGAGTCAATTTAAAGAACAGATATCCCTGTAGAGTTGAAACCTTTTGCTAAGGTGGAGTGTTATTAAGTGCATTATGAGTTCTAGGAATGGTAGAATTGAGTAAAACAGTTAAGTATTCTTTAAAACCACTTAGAGAATAATATTATGGCATATTCTGAAGCTGGCTAGAAAGACAAAAAAAATGTAATATAAATTCTGTGCAACTGATTTTTTGTTTTTTTACTTCCATACAGAGCCTGGAGAACGTTCTTATGGAGTTCAGTCACAAGGAGTTGTTTGATTTCTATAACAAGGTCTTCATTATTAAAATCATTTCTTGATACGTGGGGTGTTTCATGTTTCCTTCATATTATAAATTCTTATTTTTAAATGCCTATTGTGGAGCTAAGTTCATTAAGCTTACCTTATGTTTCACAGTAGGAAACATAGCTGAAAAGAAGAGAATCTGATAAAGTAAAGCAGGAAGAAAATGGAAATGGTTTTAAATAAAGCAATAGGATTGTTGCCTTAATGTATAACATTAAGTAATGAACTATGTTGTACGTAGCCAGTCTGACCCTTTCGTATAGGCAATATTAAATTCTTTAATTACTGGGCCCAAGAATAAGAAGTAGGGAAAGGAAGATGCCAGCCCTAAAAGATTTATCTTTGAGCACATTTTATGTTTCTTTCCAAATACTGATTTCTTAATCCAGTAAAATGAACCCACACACACACTTCTAAAATCTTATTATGTAATGATTTAAAAAAAATAAACTCCATTTTTAGAGCAGTTTTAGGTTTACATAAAAATTGTACAGACAGTAAACAGAGTTCCCACCTACCCCTTCCATCACATAGTTTCTCCTACTGATAACATCTTGTGGTAGTGTGATACATTTATTATAGTTGATGAATACAGATTGATACATTGTAAGTAACTGAAGTACATAGTTTACATTCAAGTTCACCTCGTGTTGTACAGTTCTCTGGGTTTTGACAAATGAGCGATGTCATGTATATACCATTATGGGATCATATAGAATAGTTTTACTGCCCTAAAAATGCCCCGTGCTCCACCTAGACATCCCTTCCCTCTACTGCATCCCCACAATTCATGGCAACTGCTCACTTTTTATTGTTACATATTTTGCATTTCTTACAGTGTTATTGTTGGAACCATACAGTATGTAGCCTTTACAGACTGGATTCTTTCACTTAGCAATATGTATTTAAGATTCCTCTGCTTGATAGCTCATTTCTTTTTATGTATTTAAATTGTTTTATGTATTTAAAATGAAACAGCTGGATATATTTAAAGCAGTAGTATTTAGAAAAACCTTCTTTACAGATTTGAAAACTTAAATCACAAGCAGGAATTCTAGTATCGTCACATAAAAGAAAAATATTCTAAGTGGTATTTTTATTGCTATGTGAATGAATTTAATATGCATCATTACCAATGCCATTCTTTCTCTTTTATTTTCGTACTTCTAAACAATACCTCATATGAATTTCTCTACCTTTACTAACTTTTTTCTTTTTTCTTTCTCTGTAAATAGCTAGAGGCCGTACAAGCACAGCTGGATTCCCTTACATGATGTTTTCGAAGACTGAGTTCTCCATCACACCCCTGCCACCTCATTATTTTGCTTTGAAGACGGATTGCCAGGTTGTATTTTCTGAAGGATCCAGTGACTTTCTTCCTGTAAATTATATGATTGATCACTTCTTACACCAGTAACAGCTGAGGGAGATGATTGTTAGGAGTACTGAGGTTCTGATGTACTTTCTTTAGTTCTGGAGGCCAAGAATTGTTAAGAGCACTTTGACTCAAAAGGAAGCAGAATTGACTACCATATTGTCTTAATTGTCCTATTGTTGCTTTATTGCCTGACATGTTTATTTTTTATGCATTTGATGATACTTTATGTATCTGGGAAGGTCCAGGGATATAAAGGCATAAAGTATACCTTAGCAGAATACAGAACTTCAATAATTTACATTAGTAAAAGTAAGAAAGCAGCCACATGCAATCAAATACATTACAGTGCTTCTCCTTGAATATATAAGTATATTGCTTGGGGAATAAATATAGGGAAAAATTTATAATAGAGCTAGTAGTATTATATCATTTAATTTGAGTGTAAGCTTCTCCATCCATTTTAATTTTTTCCCTGCATTTAATAATTTAACAACGGTCTGGGGTTTTTGTGTACTTATCTTTATCTACAAATTAATGAAGATTCACTTCATAGTGTGGGATATATTCAGATCATGAATAAAAACAGTTGTAATGACTTCTAAATGAGCATCCTTGAAATTTCAAAACAGTTCCTTTTTACATTCTCTTTTTGTGAATATTGATTCCAGACAATAACATTTTTAAGTCTTAGGATTAGTTGAAATAAAGTTCACAAGTATCTAGTGCTATGAATATATGTAAATGGTGTGAGTGTGGCTGCCTGTAAGAAAATAATATGAATTGAATTTTTTATGAATGAAATATCTGTCTTCCTATACTATTTCCAGAGAGTAAGAAAGATTGATTCAAACACAACACATGACTGGACTTTGATTTCAGAAGCATCAGATAGTTCAGCAGAACCATCAAAATTGAATCACACTCCTTATAAGAGGTATCTGGGTAATATGAGTGTTAAATGCCTCCCAAATAAACATTCAGTATGTGGAATCTATTCCCATAATTGTTTATATATATATTTGCTTGGAAGGATTAAGAGTTTGGATTATGTCAGAAAGCACATCTTATAGTTGCTGTCCACAGTTGATTGATTTTTAAAAGTTCTTAAACTGAAACTTCCACTGATTGGTCTGTAAGGCATATTTATAACGTAATGCTTTGTGTTTCCATATGTGGCTTGTACAATCTATCTTTTTTCTTCATGCTCTGTTCTGCCACTTTCCCAGAGGTAACCTGACTACTATAAACATTTTGGTAAATATTCTTTCAGACATCATATATATATATATATAAACATACATCTTCCCAAGTTGAATTTGTTAGACCTTCCTGACAGTAATAGGTAGAAGTTTTCATTGATTTGATGGCCAAATATAACTCCCAATGTAGTTTTCTAATTTAAATGTAATGGTTATTTAAATGAGGTAGTTAGATGGTTAGGAATGAAGTTTTCTAAAAGTAGTTCATTTTATGCCACCTAAAGGAGCTGGTTTCATATTCTCTAAGAGTATATTTAAATCTGTACAAAAATATGATAAATAATTTTCACTAGTCAAAGATTTTGAAGGACAAGTAGACTAATTCCAGCTAAGAACATAATTATTCTTGGAATATATTTTATGGCAAATAATTTTATTCCTAAAGGTACCACCATTGTTACAACACACAAGTTAAAGAAAATATGCATTCCCAAAGAGTATTAAACGCATGTTACTTTTTCATAAAAACAAAGTGGGGCAGTATATTAGTCAGGGTTCTCTGGAGAAACAGAACCAACAGGAGATATCTGTAAATATGAGGTTTATAACGGTGTCTCATGCAACCATGGAAATGGAAGAGTCCAAAATCCATAGGGCAGACTACAGATTGAAGTTGTCAGGACTGATGAAGGGTCTGGATGAACTCCACATGAAAGGCGTGCTGGCTAAAGAAGCAGTGAGAAAGCCTCTCTTCTTTCTTAAAAGCCTTCAGCTGATTGGATTATCTCCTTGGGGCGGGAAAGTCATGCCGTGGTTGACTGCAGATGCAATCAGCCACAGATACAGTCAACTGGCTGATGATTTTAATACATCAGTCTTCTGGTTTATCAACCATCTATGAAATATCCTTGTTAGCGCTTGCCTGAAACTGGGCATCATCACTTAATCAAGTTGACACCAGAACCTCACCAGCACAGGAGGACTGGTGGGGACTGGAACCTACTATCTTAAAAAATAAATGACTTCTTTGAGTGCTTGTAATGGGGATTGAATACAAATAAAAGTACTTGTTAAATGAACCGATGTACTGTTTTTATACCTATGACACATAATGTTTGTAATTCTCTGATGATAAAATATCATAATCATTTTAAGTTAGGAAATACCTAACTACTCATAAAGAAGTAACCTAAAATTATAGTTAGATTATCCAGAAATAACCATGAATGACATTTTGCTGGATTTTATTGTAGATTTTTTTTCTATCCATGTATCTTTTTTTGTTCTCACCCTTTTCTTTTTTATTCTTCCTTTCCTGACAAATTGGAGTAATATCATACATACAGTTTCATACCTGACTTTCTTTTTATAACATGAGCAGTTTTTAATGTCCTTCATTATTGTCCAAAGCATAATTTTTTATGTGTGTTAAAAAATCATTTGGATGAGCTGCACTCATTTCATTATTCCCCTATTGCTGGACACTTAGAATATTTCCCTTTTTTAGCATAATAAAGAACTAGGTGGTGAGCATCGATATACATACCCTTTGGCCACACCGCATATCCAGTTATTTTATTAATAGAGATTCCTAGAAATGAGATTACTGTGTCAAAAGTGTAGAGGTTTTTCTATTTTTATATTTGAAGGATTTTTGTTATAAAAAAAACCCTGCCCATTATAAAAAACGAAGTGAAAGTTACTCTTTTCTGCCATCTCACTCCTTGAAAGTACCTAACAACTACATTTTGGTTTGTGTGTTTTCAGACATCTTATGTAAATACCAACATGCACACATACACCAAATATTTTTGTGTATGTTTTTAATTACATTTATTTCAAGGTCTTTGATGCTTATTGCTAAATTATTTCCCTGAGAATCAGATCAATTTATACTCCCTCCAACAATGAATGTGAATTCACCTGTCTCAAGCCACTTTTGGCAGCCCACTCCTCCTGTGATACTTTCCACCCTCAACATTCTTTTTGACCTGGTATTGGGGTTTGGGAAGAGTGGTGAGTGAGAGTGGGTTGGGGACTGGAACATCACCAGTTGTGTGGAGTATGCCATGTTGATGACTTGAAAGGACTGAAGAGGAAATCTCTTCTAAGATCAGCAAATGTGAGAGGCATTGCCATGCAGTATTTAAGAATTGAGGATATTGAAGTCAGTCATTTATTTCTTCAACAAGTATTCACTGAATACCTGTGGTGGCAAATAAATATGTAATAAATTGTGATAAGTTCGGGATAAAAAATAATTGGGTTTTATTTTGACTCAATTTTCATTAGCAGTAAAAGAATGGAGCAAACGCATTCCAGGCTTAAAGAACAGGCTATTCAGCATTCTAGAGATTGGAAAAGACTTAGTGTGTTAGGGAACCAGAAGATCAGCATGGCTGGAGTATAGTAAACAAGGGTGAATAGTGGAATGCAGTTCAGTTAGAGAGGTAGACAAGGAGCCATTCTTTCACCAAGTCCTTTCAATTCTACCACCAAAATATATTTCAATTACATCTCTACAGGACTACTCTTCAAATGTCATCTTTGCCCTAGACTACTCTGATTCTACTTTTAACCCCGCTCCAGTCCAGTCTTCACACAGAGCCAATATTTTAAAAACATTAAGCGTATCATTAATTATACCATCTTCCTGCTTAAAATCCTTCAAAGGGTTCCTGTAACAGTCCAAATAAAATGTAAAGATCTGTCGTCTCAGAACAGACCAAGAGTCATATCATAGTTCTACTTTCTATTATGTGTGTTGAGCTAGTTACTCAATTGTCTAAAATTAAGCAGTCTCCTCATCTTCGTAATGGGAATAATAATCGAAGTAGCATAGCGGTGTTGTGAAGATTAAATGAGATAATTCGTGATAAAACATTTAGTGTAATTCCCAGTTTACAATAATCCCATAGGTGTTGGCTACCATTTTCTTATAATCTGCTCTCCTTGAGTTAGGGCAAGACCTATGAATTCCTTCTAACCAATAGAATATGGCAGAAATGATGGGGTGTCATTCCTGTGATGATATTAGCAAATTCACTTGAAAGACTTTCTCCCTTGTTGACTCTGAAGAAGCAAACTGCTGTTTAAGGTACAATGAACAAGGAGCTGAGGGTGACCCCTAGCAGTTGAGGGTAACCAATAGCCAGCAAAAAGCTGGGGCCTCTGCCCTATGACTGCAAGGAAATAAATTCTTCAAACAATCTGAGTTGCTTGGAAGCAGATTCTTTCCCAGTGGAGCTTCCAGATGAATGCAGTCTAGCCATCACCTCAATTGCAGCCTCGTGAGACCCTAAGTCATTCCTGGGATGCTTACCCACAATAATTGCACAATAATAAATGTATGTTGTTTTAAACCTCTAAATTTGTGGTAATTAGTTATGCTGGAACAGATAACTAAAACAATAGTCATGTTCATCCTTTTACATACATCTATGGCTGTCCTCACACTATGGCTGTCCTCAGCAGGATGAATAGTTGCAATAGAGACTACATAGCATGCAAACCCTAAAATGTTTTTTCAACTATTTTTTATTGATAATATATGTTCACATATCATGTAGTCATCCAAAGTGTACAATCAGTGGTTCACAATGTCATCATTTATCTGTGCATTTATCATCACAATCGACTATTTTTCCCCAAACCCTAAAATGTTTACTGCCTGGCCCCTTATAAAAAAAGGTTGCAAACCTCTGCTTTACACCATATGTCTTAAACAGGGACATTCCTAGAGGAATATAGCAGTTGGTAAGGGATGAATGAATCCCCAAAATGTATGTGTCATTTATTATTTCAGCATCGCTTTTTTTTTTGCATGGGCAGGCACCGGGAATTGATCAAACCCAGGTCTCCGGCATTGCAGGTGAGAACACTGCCTGCTGAGCCACTGTGGCCTGCCCTATTTCAGCATCGCTTTTACTTTAGTTTTTCCAGGCACATGGCCATAGAACTAGAATTATAGAATTAAATAAATGATATAGGATGATAAAGAAATGATATGGGATTTATCATTTCCAGCCTCCTTTACAGCTACTGCAGCCATGTAACTAAGTTTTCACCAGTGAAATGTGAGTGGATGTGATACTCACCTCCACTTTGCTTTACCCCTCTCTCTGTAACACAAATTTGGAATTGATTCAGCTTTGACTGGGTAGACAAGGACAGTGCATTAGGAGGTGGGCAACAAGATGGAAGGAACCTGGGTCCCTGAATGTCCTCATAAAGTAGTACTGCCTCCATGCTCTTGACAAAATGCTATCTCCAGATCATTGCATGAAAAATAAAATATCTTATTTGAGCAACTATGTTTGGGGTTTTCTTTATCCAGCAATTTAACTTACAGCCTAGCTAATATAGAGGTAACATGATTTTAATTGGCCAGTAATTTAAAGCACTTTTATTTTTAAAGAAAGATGGATATGTTATGGCACATAGTCCTGAACACATGTAAATGTTAAAGAGAAAATGGGAAACTTCAAAAAAGCTTTATGCTTGCAGCATGCAACTTCAGGCTAGACCGTGTGAGCCACCGGGAACATATATTCACCCCTCCTTCTCCAATGTGACTACTTTGAAGGAAAAATTTGAGAAACTGTAGTGTATATTGTAAATGTCCTTTGAAATATTTACATAATCCCCTTTTTCACTGTTAAAGAAGATGATTGGGACAAGTCTGACTTGTTCAGGCACATTAGTTGCTGCTCAGGAATTAGAATTTGTTGCAAATCAGTCAATTTTGCGTCCCTAAAACTTTGATTTTTGCCATCATTATGCAAAATAGACCAGCCTCAATTAATGCTAAAATTAGGAACGCATTAATTTGAGGGATTTTATAATAAAGCTTAATGGCATTTATAATTCTGGAGAATTTGAAGAATTTAGATCATTGCTCCACCACACCTGTGATCCAAATCCAAACGATGGCAATTTTCATAGCCTATTTTTCTTGTTTTATTCGAAATAAAATTTTATTTTAAAAGTATAGTCTGCAAAGACAAGAAAGGTGAAGCCAGTCTAGTCTAAAGGAAGAGTGTGTAATAAGATTAGAGAGACTGTTTCAATATCCAAGGCAGGAAAAAGGTATGACTATATAATGTTCCCTTAGTGAAACCAGAGTTCAGTCATTTTTAGCATCTTTATTGAAAATATGAGAATCTCATTTTTAAAATAACTTTTTTGTTTATATCTGTCTTTAATGGAGTCGAGATAAAAGAAAAAAGAGGAAGGCAGTTAATAGTAAATATAATAATTGCATTTCTTTTTGAAGTTGATTTTTAAAACCACAGTAATCCTTCCTGAATTGTTTAAGGAAAAGTCAATAATAAACTTTTCTCATCTATAATTAATGTAGGTTTTCTATGAGACAAGGAGTTCAATGATTCCTCAAGGTTTCTCCCCATGTCTCCAGATTTTCTTGCTTGATCTATTTCTAGTCCACATTTCAAATTCTTCCTGCATGTTCAACCAGGCTACCTATGGACAAAGTCAAAAGCTGCCCCTAAAAACAGGCTGCTCTAACACTTCCCCATTGAAAGCTCCAGCATCCTTCCCTAACCAGAAATGTGGTTATGCTTTGGCATAGGAACACAGTAATTTTCCAAATGATCGGATGAAGTAGTGACTCATGCATCCCAGACCACATGCTCTACTTCGCAGTCTAACCTCTCACTCTATTACATGCTGATGTAAGTAGTCCTAGGACCATCAGGGACCATAGGAAATATTGGCTGAATGAATTAGTAGAGTACATAAATAGTTTTTGTCCCTCTGCTTCTCTTCTTTTATTTGTATAGTACAGACTGAATTCTTAAAATAAGCAAAATGATTGTAAACTTCAAACTATACTAGAGTGGTTTTCAAACCGTGTTCACCAAATGCGTTGTAATATTAGGGAATAGCCACATCTTCTCAGGAGAGGAACCCTGAAGTCACTGATCCCTTCATTCATAGAGCAGGAGATATGCATGAGGAGAAGAAAATGCTGATAATTAGCAATAAGCCAGCTAGAGGCCCAGATTTCTCCTGTCCATAAGGCTGGAGAAAGTTCTCCCACTGCTGTGAGAAGATTTATGATGGTTATGAAGTTGACCTAGACATGCTCCTGGTACTGATGCTGCAAAGACTGAAAAACAATTACATTCCTACAAAATTCAAAGATGATTTATGTGACAGGGTCAAATGAAGTGCTCCAGAGAGACATAAGCAACGTTCCTATATTGAGATGCATGTTAAGTGTGTATAGATTTCATAAGCTTATTACCCAGAAGATTTTAATTTCCTGCAGAAAATTCTGGTCCTTGATTAAAGACATACATACACCCTTGCATATATTTATATATATATATATATATATACACACACACATACACTGCCTACAACGAGGCTTTCCTCACTGATGTGGGACATTTCAGTGACAAATTATTTTTTAGTCTCTCTTTACATCACTCAGTGTTCCAAGTGACCATAAATGTACAGGCTGGACAAAAAAGTAAAGAAAATTTTTTTAAAGCCCACAGTACAGAATGCAGGCAAGAGACAGAAAGCCTTGCAACCAAGACTGCTTTTAGACGTAGAAGCCAGTATGAAGGATCAGTTTCCTCTTGACACAGTGACAATTTATAACCTCTAACTTTTTGACCTCATGGCAGAATACCCTGTGAACCCTTAAAACCCAGGGCCCTCTTTATCAAAGGCGTTTCTTACTGCAAAGTGTGTTCTAGCCTATGCTTGTGTGAGCTAATGTTGACTAGAGTAGAAAAAAAAATAAAGAATAATTTTAAAACAATTCAATTTGGAGTTGGGTACAGCAACTTTCTGGACTTGCAAGTTACCCAGGCAAGGCGATTCCTCACCCAGCAGACTTGGAAGACTCTGGAGGTGGCCACCTTTGCTTCACCTTGTATGTTTGGTTCAATATTACTGTAAAGTTCTGGTTGACAGGCTCAGATATATAGACAGGTACCCTGAGCTATTGGAGCTTTAAAGTGTGACCACCATCTGTCCAGCTATAATACTCCAAGATGCTCAATGAGAATTTACCCAAATATATGGTTTTGTAGTGCTGTGATTCTCCTATACTGGCTTCCAGTAACCACTGCTTTCTCTGATTTTCCTGGATCATTTCCCTTGGGTTAATACCACTCCCATAACTGCATTTCTACTTTTGGATTCCCTTCTCTTTTGGTTACACTTTCAGTTGAAGCTCTAATCAAGATAATCTCACAAACATTTTGATTAATCCTTCTATTAGCTCCATAGTCTATGCAGGGCAATCCAGGATTACAAAAGTGTCTACTTAAAAAGTTGGGGCCACTACAAATCAACTTTTCTCTCTGTAGAATCATATTTTTGAGAAGTGAAAAACTTCTCCTATAATGTGAACAATTATTCCTTTTTCATCTGCTTAGGTTCTAAGACTAAATATGTGTTTTAAGATTTACTAAAGGAAGGCAGCTATATTTCATAAGCATCTCTGTCTAGGTGTTCAAATAGGACACTTTTTTGCAAAGGTGACTATTTTACAGTGAAAGATATTTTTGTGCCTCTCCACCTACTACCTAGCTGTCCTTTTTAGCTCCTTAAGTCCTTTAAGTAAGAATGATTTGCTGCCTTATTTGGTCAGTTATAAAATCCTGGTTGGTCTTGTTTACTAGTGGGCAGAGTAATGGTAAAATGAGCAATGTGCAAGGTGCTCCCATCTTGCAACTCCTGCTTCCACTCCATGGATTGGAACTTTCAATGGAGCCAGTGACCCTTAAGGATCTGGCGTCTTTCTAGATCTGCATCAGCAGAGCAGTTGCTTTGGTTTCATGCCACATCTCTGGTAGGGACTAGCAATACACCAAAATTTGAGGTGAAGCAGAGGTAGGTGTAGGTGTGCCTGGAAATGGGGGTGGGGGGTGGCCTTTCTTATACTTTAAGAGCAAACCATGTGTTCTAACCCAGACTTACCAAGCTCTGAAAGGTAATAATAAAGCATCAGTTTCTCATTTGCTTTCAGTTTTTCTGTGTACAGCTCCCTTGGGAGTTTTATGGGTTGGGTAGTGATTGGCAGAACAAGATTTGGGCATTTGAAGGTTCTCTAGTAAAGTGCCTTTAAATACAAACAAAATTTCACCTCCATCTCTTATAGCTCCTCTTAGCAGATCTGTCTTATTTTTCAGTTGTAAACATGTGTCAAGAGCTATGGACAAAAATATCAAAGGCATCATTCATACCTTTCAACTCTCAAGTGGGCCTTGAGTAAGAGAAGAAGGCTTTGAAATCAATGATTCTGACTCCCTAAGAAGGAGACCAGCTTGACATATCTAACCTCCATTCTAAATAAGCAAAATACCCACTTCTCTGAAAACAGGGGAGACAGTGCTGGGTCAATGTCTAAGGCTCATTGGTTACCCACCTGCCACAACAGACCAGCAAGAGGCTTTGCTCCAGTTTCTGGCAGGGTAGAAATTGACCTCAGGCTCCTCCGCGCTTCTGAGTGAGAGCCTGAACATCAACCTCTGCGCCACTCCCGGGAAGCTAAGGAGGTATGGAATGTGCCCTTGGTGACCTGACATAGTCTTTCTTTTGGACATTTGCTGCAATTGTGGAAGGAAAAGAGCAACAGAAAACACTGCTCCTCTCTATCCAGAAAGCATGTACAATGCAACACAGTTAAATAGGAAACTGAGAGGGAAAAAAGAGAGAGAATTTAACGGCCCATCAAGTTACCCTTCCGTGCTCCAAGCCACATCATAACTACCTCTCTGCGCCTTGTTTGCTTTATGTGTTTGATCATCTGCAAGTAGGGCTGATTCGCATCATAGGAAACCCACAGGATTTGCTTCAGGCAAGGGAATGAATGAATGAAGGCCTTCTTCCATATGTTTTTTTCACCCTGAAGTATTTAACCCATCCCAGTGGGTATCAAAAGCAGAGGAAACTGATTCCACAATGCCAAATTGTTTCTGCCTTAAACAATTAACCACTACCATTCCCAAATCTGTGTAAGTGCTTGTTCATTGAACTTCATCTACAAAATGTTGTTATAGGCAGGACAAAAGAATTTTCTCATTATGTTGTGAAGTTTAGCTCTAAAGAACATGCAACATTTCAGTTCCCTGCAGGGGGCTCTGAAATGCCCCAGGATAGGTTTCAGAAGTCATTAAACTTGCTTGGCTCCTCCAACTTCTCCTTTAGGACTGCCCTTGTGAGGGAGGAGAGCCAGATGCAAGATGTTTCTCTACCAGACGATCAGCATGTCCTCAGTTTTTTGCTCCCTCCAGCCCACAGCTTATCCCCAGCCTCCTCCCAACAGGAATCAGCAGGAGTCCCAGGACAGGCTGGAGCTGCAGCCCACCAGGAGCTTACCCTTCACACAAAGAGAGACTGGCAGTGCCCAAGATGCCCAGAATAGAGCCCTAGCATGCTCTACTGTAAGGTTTCTACTGAAAAGTACAATAAATAAATGAATAAATTAACAGTTGCATATGTACTCATTTTGTCATTTCCTTTTTTTGAAAAAATAAAGGGAAAAGAGAGGGAGGGAAAGAGAAGGGAGGAGAGTTGTTGCATGCACGTGTGTGTGTGTTGAAGAGGTTGTTATATCTAACGAAAAAAATTTTTTTGTAATCTTATGATTATCATACTCAATATGCTAAGCAAGACCTTAGCTGGAAACTCTGGTTATTTCCATTTTATAGATAAACAAACTGAAACTGAGACACTTAAGTTCAGTATCACGCAGCTGAACTCATACTAGAACTTGGAATTTCTGACTCCTTTATAGGGCTCTAGAAACCTCACTGTGATAATTATCAGATTTCATTATTATGAAATAATTGATTATTATCAAATTTGATAACTATCAAATTTGCCTCTCAGCTCCAAATTGGCCCTGTTATACCTGTTCTGCAATAATGGATGGCATTCCTTTAAGTTCTTCTCCTTCCTTTATAGGAAGCACCATGTTAAGCTTTCTAAATAGAGGGCACTGGAGGGACACTGTAGAGAGAAGGGACTTTTCTTGCAGATTCCAGCATCTCATCCCATCATAGAGTGTGTATGAGACCATGAGCCCAAAGTGCAGTCTCTGGGCCACTGTGCAGCCCTGGCCTAGTTGGGAACACCTTCCTTTGTCCCTCTCAACACAGCCACTGCACACGTGGCCTCTCAGCTGGAGCAGCACTCCCAGCTCCCCTGCATGCCCACTCACCCACCCACTGGCTGTGGTCACCTGCACCCTGATTCCCTCTGCTTACGTGCTGCTCTCCCTCAAGGTTTGCCCTCCTGACATGGACACTGGGTGCTCCAGATTACCCACCCACAGGGACATTCCCTGTGTCCCTGAGCACTTTTGGTCACCAGCTGTGGTTCAGCTGCTTCCCAGAGGGTTGATTCCTGCTTGTCCGGTGACTGTGAACCAACTCTGGCCTGGGCACAGCAGTGAACGTCTCTTCCATATGATGGACTACAGTTACACCTTCTGCAACTAGGTATAAGTCCTTGTCTTGGGCAGGGGAGACCAGCTTCCATGTTCACTTTTCCTGCTGTACACTCTCTCAGTCCTAGGGTACCCTATAAAATTCTCTTATGTCTTGTGGTTACTGTTTATCATAGCTTAATAATTTTTCATGTCAAACTTCCTATAGTAAATCACTAAGTGGTTTCTGTCTCCTGATTGGACCCAGACTGATACATTCACTGGCTTTTGGGGTTACAGGTAAAGGAAAGAGTTGAAGTTTCTTTTGGGTAGGGATCTCATCTTTGATCACTTCAAGCACCTGACTTTGATGCCTGACAAAAAAATGGTGCTGAATAAAGGCTGGTTCACTGAACACAATTTAACTTCTTTTTACCACCCTTGTTTGACAGGCAGTAATAGCAGCCCACAGAGAGAGAGTCAAGTGGAGGGAGTCAGGAATTTGTCCATGCATTTGGTTATTTGTTCAATAAAATTGATCAAATGCCAACTGAAAGTAGCAAGGTAATCAGTTCAAACAGCAGCAATGGCCCCAAAAGGGGAGGCCAAGTAACATGTTTGCTGGTAGAGTATAAGCTAAGGGAATACTCTGGAGAAAAGAACAAACAACATGGAAAGACCTGGAAGGAAGCAGGAAATACCAAGTGGTTTAACCACCCTTGAGGCTCAGAGAAGATAAATGACTTCCCCAAGGACACATGACCCTTTCTTGGCAGAGCCACTAGTAGAAAGAAAGTCTCATAATCTTTAATCCACACCCTTGCCATTACATTGCATTGCTTCTTTGAGTCAGGTAAGACTGGGTAGTGATACAACCGCCATCTCAGGAAATGGGGGGAAATACCGCCAAAACATCATTATCCCTTTCCTAATAGTTCTGAAAAAGTCCATTTTGGAGATCCGAGAAATCCCCTTACTAGTGCTATTACCTTTTGGAAGGCAACGAGCAAGCTGTTAAATATGTTGAATTTGGGGCTTGACTCCCCTTGAGGCAATTGGTTTCCTGTTAACCCACAGCATCTCAGGCGTTTGGTGAAGGCAAATGCTTCCTGTCCTCAGAGCAGTACTGGTTTCTCTGAGATGGTGTTACATCCTCACATGAAGCTTCTCCATTGCTCTTTTCCAACATTTGCAGCTTATGCTAATACTGTTCCTTTATTATGTTGTTTTATTTAGCAGAACATTTTGCTATTTCTGATCAGATGTTTTTCCAGGGACCCCAGCCATGGAATCCTTTATTAAGTGGTAAAGAGAGCCAGCAAAGCCTAGTTCCATATACTCCTCTGAAGCTTCTCCAAAAGCATGGATTCTAGATTGAATCTGTGATGAACCCACAGGCACACTGTGTGTGATTAATTTTTCATCAATAGATGGGTCACATGAGCCAAGGAGGAGTATAGACGTAGCAAGAGCTGAGCTGTGTGAGCAAAGTCAAGGCATGTTTAGAATGTCTTTGTTGGCTGTCATTGGGAAGGAGCCCATGCTGATTAATGGATTTGGGACGCTCATCTACTTCTGTGTTGGGAAGCAAGAGACTCATGGATTCAGAGAAAATGGGCTTGACTGTGAGCACCCTGGGAGAGACCAGATGTTCTGCAAGGAGTTCTGATGCAATAAAAGCTGTATTTTGCAGGCCAGTTCTGGCTAAAGAAGGGTCTCATTGGATGTTCCAGGTGCATGGTAAATAAAATTTCTCTCATTGGGGAATCTGCTACAGTTAGGATGACTGTATTACCCGGCCCAATGAAATCAGTGAGGAAGGACACTGATGAATTTCCAGGCCTAATGGTTTTGTACAAACCACTTTTTTACTTTGGTTTTTTTCCCCCTTTCCCTCTTGCTGACTCTTTACATGTTAACACTGTTGAATATATGGGCATAGAGTTCTACATAGTATTTCCTTATTATCCTGTTAATATCTCTTGAGTTAGTAATAATGGCCCCTCTTTTATTCCTGATATTGGTTTTCTCTCTTTTTTTTTGGTCAGTTTGGCTAGAAGTTTAATTTTATTGAGCTTTTGAAATAGCAAGCTTTTGACTTCATTTATTTTCTCTTTTGTTTTTCTATTTTCAATTCCATTGATTTCCACAAAAATTTTATTTCTCCTTCCCTCTCTTCTTTGTACTTAATCTATTCATCTTTTACTTGTTTCTTTAGGCTCAAGCTTAACTTCCTAATTTTATATCTTTCCTATTTTCTCATATAAGCATTAAATGCAATATATGCCTCTGAAAGCACTGCTTTAGCAAATTTGGGAGACCGAATTTGATATATTGAATTTTCATTTTCACTAAATTAAATTTTAAATTTTTTTAAAAATTCACTTAAGACTTACTCTTTGACCCATGGGTTATTTACAAATGTACTATTTGGTTTCCAAATATTAGGAGAACTTCCAGAAATCTTTTTTATTTTTTAATTGAATTCCGGCCTGGACCAAGAATATACTTTGCATGACTTCTATTCTTTTATTTTTGTTAAGATTGGTTTTATGGGCCAGAAAATTGTCTATCTTGGAGAATGTTCCATTATACTTCAGAAGAATGGACATTCTATTATTTTTTGCACTGTAAGTGTCAAAAAGGTAAGTTGGTTGACAGTGTTATTCAGCATCTATATCCTTATTGATTTTCTGCCTACTTGTTCTGTCAATTGCTGAGCAAGGTATGTTAAAGTCTCCAAATATAATTCTGAATTTGTCTGTTTCTTCTTTCAGACCTATAAGTTTTTACCTCATTTGTTTGAAAACTCTGAGGTTAGGTGTATACACATTTGGGATTGTCATATAATTTTGGAGAATTTTATAATTATGTAATATTCTTTCTTATCCTTGACATTATTCCCTATTCTGGAGTCTACTTTGCCTGAAATTGAAATAGCTACTTCAGTTTTTTTGTTTCTTTCCTTAGGGGTTGCATGATAGATCTTTCTCCATTCTTTACTTTTAACCTATGTTTTTATATTTAAAGAGAGTTTCTTATTGATGGCATTTCCCCATCTGACATTCTCCTTTAACTGGTGTTTTGAGACCACTCACATTTATGGTGATCTTGATACGCTTGGATTAAAATCCCACTATCTTGTTATTTTAATAAATGGTATTTAAATAAGTAACTCTAACATCAATATAGGAAGACTTCAGGATGAAGACATTCTGGAAATTTCTATTTTAGACAGAGAACAGTAAAGCACCCACTCCACCTGTACTCTCAGGCCATGGGAGTGTGTCTCTTAACAGAAGGGCTTTATCTTACTGTACTCATGGACTTGCACAAGTTTATTCCACTCTGTAGAACTGAGAGGCCTCCCAGAACTCAGCTAAGTACAATTTAATACTTTCAAAGATTGCCTATTAGCTCTCATCTAAATGTAGAAAAAGAGCCCTGTGCCTGTACCCCATTGGGACAAGCAGCCAGGGCTGACCATGCCCTATCTTTGGGGGCACCAGTTCATAAAAGAGCCACTGCCTTGTGACCACTTGGCAGTGTCTGGGTCATGAACAGTTACCACTTTTGAAAAAAATGTTTTCCCAGCTCCCCCCTTGTGAGGGAACCTGGGAGGAAAAGATGAGATTGAGAGTAGTAGTCCTTTGGTGCCAGCCTTTCTCTGGCCTTCATAAAGCAGCTCATCCCTAGAGTCATTGTGCGACCCACACAGAGGGATGAAAAGGCCTGTGAGGCCGTCTTTCCTATACCCCAGGAGGCCATGTTTTGAACAGCGATGTGTTCTGTCTCATTATTTAGCTGGGTATTTTTTTTAGCACGATGAATCTCATTGTGATCTTTCCTCCCTTTAATTCTTTGCATCAGAAAGGACTCGAGAAAGAAAAACACCTTTTATGTGTCAAGCTAGTGAGATAACTGAAAACAGAATCCCTTCCTTAGAGAGCCAGGGAGTGATCCCAGACAAGAGGCCAAAAACTCTGTTTATGATTTGATCATGGATTCCACAAACCATTGTGGTTCCAGGCACTTTTCTGGTAGTTTGGAGATAAAAGGACTGTCTCCAAACTCTAGTCTCACATTCAGTAATGATACATTTTGGGTCCAAAACACAGAGCTGCATGACCAGGGTGGATTTAGGGTGTATTGTTAAGATTTCCTTTCTCCTTTTGGAATTACAGGGACAAGCCTTATAGAGGCTGATTGTTTCTGTGTACTAGGATTGAATTTGTCGGCAGTGTCAGCTGAATGGTGGCAGCTGTGTGTCCAAATGGGGACAGGACTTAAGCCTCCCCTAGGAAAAAGATAAGCATTTTCTACGAAGTTCTAACTATGAAATCAGAATGTGTTCTTATAAATATTTAATTTTCACCCAGAAGAGCATGTTATACAGACTTAGGCATTTCCCTAAGGAAATATTAAGAACTCTTGTTACCAAACTTCACTGTTGTCATACATCACTTACCTCAGTACCTCTCGAACTCTTTCTCACATGGTTTGCACAGAAAATATTTGTATAGCACATTGGAGTAAACTGTAGAGATTTTGAACCCTCAACTAGATTGCTTACAGCTTGAAGCACTGAAAATATCTACACATGTTTCAGCAGGAAAGGGCTATATCCATGAAAATACAGGAAACTTTCACATCAGTTAAATATGTAGTGATGTGATCAGTGGTCCAGGACATGCCAGAAAAATTGCTGAATCTTGTGCCCTATTCCACTAACAAAGGGGCATAATGTCTGGTGGACTTCTTTGGATTTGGAAGCCAAATATTTCTCCTTGGGGTGGTTGCTTTGGCCCATTCACCAAATACTCAAGACCTTCAGATGACCTAAGTACTGAAAGAATTTGCCAGCCTACTGTTCATAAGAAGGCACAATTTCTATGATTATTGAAATTAAAGAATTTCTTTCTAGATTTTTCAGATTGCAGAACATCTAGATAAGTTCATTGAAAGTGAATTGATCTCTGCCCCCCACCCCTCTTCAAGAACATACATACTCTGCTTATTGGATAATCCAGCCAGGTGACATAAAGGCTGTGAGGTTTGAATGGGTCTTAGGGTAAGAAAAGGCTCTCCACTGGGTCCGAGCACCAGTGCTAATTCATCTGCTGGATTCCACCAGGGTTTGTGGGATCTGCAGCAGCCTGGAGTTTGTTGCATGAAGGCTGTAATGAGGTCTTTAAAGTTTTGGAGAAAAGCTTTGACAGGTAACTATACTCCTTTGAGGCATTACTCCTGGCTCTAAACTGGCTCTGGTGGATTTTAGATATGGAGTTATCATATGATCCAAGCCACGCGCCATGAACGCTCCCTGCTCTCTCCCTAGCTGTAGTGTTGAGAAGGCCAAGGTGCATTCCATTATTGGACGGAAATCATGTTTATGAGATCAGGGCCTACCACATCCACTAGGCCTCATGGGAATTTCCCTATAATCAGCTACATGAAGGGGCAAAAATTAATATCCAGGCCTAATTACAGATGGTTCTGCATGATATGTTGGCAGCTGCAAAGGCAGAAAACAGCCAGCTATAATATCATGGCTCCAGTCAAGGCCCCTTGAAAGATAGTAGGGTGACAAAATCCCCCAATAAAACAGGACTTTAATTAGTACATATTATTGTTTGTTTGCTGGGAATGAAGATGAGCCCAGAAACACAACTTACCCTATTTGTAGCAGTGACTAGTGATAAGTCTGGGTGGACAGTGATGTGGAAGGATTGAGGGTAGGTTGTATGCTTCTTCTTTTTTTTAACTTTTTTTTTAATTGTGAAGTATAACATATATACAAAAACCCAATAAATTTCCAAGTACATCTTAACGAGTAGTTATAGAACAGATTTCAAAGTTTGGTATGGGTCACAGTTCCACAATATTTCATTTTTTCTTCTAGCTGCTCCAAGAAACTGCAGACCAAAAGAAATACCAATATAATGATTCAGCAGTCATACCCATTTGGTAAACCCTATCTTCTCTGTTATACTCCTCCTTCTCTTTTTTTTTATTTTGTCAGAAATAACATATATATATATATATATAAAGGCAATAAATTTCAAAGTACATCGCCACAATTAGTTGCAGAAAAGAATTCAGAGTTTGGTATGGGTTACAATTCCACAATTTTATGTTTTTACTTCCAGCTGCTTTAAGATACTGGAGACTAAAAGAAGTATCAGTATAATCGAACTCCACCATCACCCTTGATCTTTCTCCCACTCTTTAGGGGCATTTGGGCTATGCCTATTCTAACTTTTTTATGTTGGTAGGGACTGTCAATAATAAGGGATGGGGGATAGAGCTAACTGATGTTCTGGAGAGGCTGGGCCCTCTGCATTTCAACCTCCAGGGACCCATCTGGAGGTTGTAGGTTTCTGGAAAGTTATCCTAGTGCATGGAACTTTTGTAGGATCTTCTATAATGCCCTAGGTGTTCTTTAGGATTGGCAGGAATGGTTTTGGTATGCTTCTTGAATACTTAATATTGCCATGTATGTTTCCTAAGGAACAAGGATATCCACTTATGTAACTACCTAAATGCAGTTATCAAGTTTAAGCAATTTAGCATTGATATAAAGCTTCCATCTATAATCCAATTTTTTCATATGTACCAATAATGGCCTTTTGAGCATTTTCTCCTCCCTTTTTAGATCCCATCCAGGATCATCTATTGCATTTCATTGTCATCTCTTTAGTGGCTCCTTTTTTTTTTTTTTTTAATTGTGGGAACACATATATAACATAAAATTTCCCATTCAATTGCTCCCAAACTAAATTCAGTGGGATTACTCATATTTACAATGTTGTGGCAACCTCACCACTTCTATTAGTAAAACTTTCCAATCTCCCCAAGCAGGAACCCTATCTCCATTATAAATTAACTCCTGAGAATGGGACTTGTTTGTTGTTGTTGTTTTCGATTCTGATTTTGTTTTATTACCAAAGAGTCAAAAATTTCCGCACAACTCAGATATGCCAAAAACTAGCTTTCTTTTTCTTTTTTTTTTAATTGTTTATTGTATAATGTAACATATATACAAAGCAAAGGAAGAAAAAAGCAATAGTTTAAAAAGCACTCTTCAACAAGTAGTTACAGGATAGATCCCAGAGTTTGTCATGGGCAAACTCAGATTCTTCCTTTTAGGTGCTCCAGAACATTGGAGGCTAGAAGGAGTAAATACTTTTTTTATCATCACAGTCGACTTTTTTTTTCCATTTTATGAAAAATAACATACATACAAAAAAGCAATACATTTCAAAGACAGCACCACAATTAGTTGTAGAACAGATTTCAGAGTTTGACATGGGTTACAATTCCACAATTTTAGGTTTTTACTTCTAGCTGTTCTAAGATACCGGAGGCCAAAAGTGGTATCAATTTAATGATTCAGCAATCATATTCATCTGTTAAATCCTATATTCTCTGTATAACTCCATCAACACCTTTGATCTTTCTGTCCCTCTCTTTAGAGGTATTTGGCCTATGCCATTCTAACTTTTTCATGTTGAAAGGGGCTGTTAATAACACAGAGTAGGGAGATGGAATATCTGATGTTCTGGAGAGGCTGGGCCCTCTAGGTTTCAGGACTTATCTAGTCCAGGGACCCATCTGGAGGTTGTAGGTTTCTGGAAAGTTACCCTAGTGCATGGAAACTTTGTAGACTCTTATATATTGCCCTAGGTGTTCTTTAGGATTGGCTGGAATGGTTTTGGTTGGGGTTTGACAGATTATGATAGGTAGCAAGGTCTAACTGAAGCTTGCTTAAGAGCAACCTCCAAAGTAGCCTCTCAACTCTATTTGAACTCTCTTTGCCACTGATACTTTATTAGTTACACTTCTTTTCCCCCTTTTGGTCAGGATGAAATTGTTGATCCCATGGTTCCAGGGCTGGACTCATCCCTGGGAGTCATCTCCCATGCTGCCAGGGAGACTTTCACCCCTGGATGTCGTCCCATGTAGCAGGGAGGGCAATGATTTCACTTACAGAATTGGTCTTAGAGAGAGTGAGGCCACATCTGAGCAACAAAAGAGGTCGATAAGAAGTAACTCTTAGGCATACCTATTGTTTCTCCATTACATACATAAGCTTCACAACAGTAAGACTCAAGATCAAGGGTATGGCCTATTGATTTGGATGACCATAATGTTTGACACAGTATCAAGGGATTCCCTCATGGTAAAGTTTATAGTTCACCATATTTTTTCTTCTATCCCTCAAGGAATTTTGCCAATACTTTTTTGTTATCTGCTTAATATACCATAGGATGTATTCAGGCATTACATTAAACTATACAGGATTAAAGGCCCTCTTTCTTATTCTGGGCTCCCTAGTTTCAATTGTTCAAATGAGCTATACAGATAGGTTGAGTTAAATTATGTGCTACAGAAAAGTTAGGTTCCAGACCAAATAAACCTTTCTTCCCTTGGTCTCAAAGAGTATGGGTGGTTCTAAAATAAAGACAGTGTCTTCTTTACCCCTGTGTTCTGAATTACTTTAACCCCAATCTGATTGGCTTCATTCTTATCACTAAATACCAGGTTATTTAGATATAGATATCAATATAAATGTAGATGTAGATGTAGATATAGATATAGATATAAATACAGATACAGATATAGATATAGGTACAGATATTGATATACATTAAACAGCCTCTCAAAATCCAGAAGTAATAATTACCACTCCTGACTAAATGTGTCTGCTATAAGAGTTAATAATCTAGGCCCCTGTGGTAGTTAGATTCAGTTGTCAACTTGGCCAGGTGAAGGCACCTAGTTCTGTTGCTGTGGACATGAGCCAATAGTACGTGAACCTCATCTGTTGCTCATTACATTTGCAGTTGGCTAGGAGGCGTGCCTGCTGCAATAAATGATGTTTGACTTAATTGGCTGGTGCTTAAATGAGAGAGTGCAACATAGCACAGACCAAGCAGCTCAGCATTCCTCATCTCAGCACTTGCAGCTCAGCCCAGGCCTTTGGAGGTGCAGAAAGGAATCACCACGGGGAAAGTTGTTGGAACCCAGAGGCCTGGAGAGAAGGCCAGCAGAGACCATCCTGTGCCTTCCCACATAAGAAAGAACCTCAGTGGAAAGTTATCTGCCTTTCCTCTGAAGAACTAACAAAATACATCCCCTTTTATTAAAAGCCAATCCGTCTCTAGTGTGTTGCATTCTGGCAGCTAGCAAACTAGAACAGCCCCTGTTTTCTTATAAGCATTTTCTAAAGGACACCATACAATAATTGTTCTTTCATTTCTGGCTTATTTTGCCTCACAAAATGTCCCACAGTTTCATTAATATTGTTGCATGCCTCACGACTTTGTTCCTTTTTATAGCAGCACAATATTCGATCATATGTATCCACCATCGTTCGCTAATCTGCTTCTCAGTCAGTGCATCCTTCAGCCACCTGCATTCATTAGGCACCGTGTATAGTGTCGAAAGTCCACAGTCCATCAACACTCTCAATTTTAGATAATTTCTTTATTCCCAAGAGAAAGATAACCAATAAACGCACCCTCACCAAATTGGAAATCTAAACCTACCCTTAACTCTTGTCCCTCCCCCATTATTTACCTCTGCTGTTGCTGTGGTAGTGCTGATGTTGTTCTCTTAAACATAGCCCATAGCATGCAATGCAGTTTTCCCCCTGTACCCTGGACTTAACTCTTTGCACATGAATCATACCTCTGAAGTAGTTCTTGCAAGAACTAATTTATATTTCTAGTGTTAATCTGTGGAAAACATAGGTCTATACCACCTCTTTCAGTCTTGTTCACCTTCAATATGTAATATTGCTTATAGACCCACTAAAGAACTGCCTTCACTTCTATCTATTCTCTTACATTTGAGTTCAACCTCATTAGCTAACTCTTCACCCGTTTCTACCTTCTGTGTATCTCTAAATCCCTCATATTCTGTATTATAAGCCTCTGATTTTACCTTTACCATGGTCATAAAAGTGGAGTCAAACAATATTTATCCTTTTGTGTCTGGCTTATTATACTCAGTATTATGTCCTCAAAGCTTATGCATCTTGTCATGTGGTTCAGGACATCATTTCGTCTTACTGCTGTATAATCCATCATATTTATATACCAAATTTTGTTAATCCACTTGTCGGGTGATGGGCATTTGGTTTGTTTCCATCTTTTGGCGATTGTGAATAATTCTGTTATGAACATTAGTGTGCAAATGTCTGTTTGTGTAATTGTTTTCAGCTCTTCTGGGTATATACCAAGTGGTGCTATTGCTGGGTCATAGGGCAACTTGAAATTTAGTTTCCTAAGGAATCGCCAAATAGTGTTCCATAGTGGCTGCACCATTATACATTCCCAACAGCAGTGCATAAGTGTCCCGGTATCTCCACATCCTCTCCAGCATTTATAGTTCCCTGTTTGTTTAATAGCAGACGTTCTTACGGGCATGAGGTGGTATCTCATTGTAGTCTTGATCTGCATTTCCCTTATAGTCAATGAAAATGAACATCTCTTCATGTGCTTTTGTGCCATCTGTATTTGTTCTTCAGAAAAATGCCTTTTCATATCTTTAGCCCATTTTATAATTGGGTTGTTTGTTCTTTTGTTGTTGAGCTGTATGATTTCTTTATGTATACAGGATACGAAACCTTTGTCCCATATGTGATTTCCAAATATTTTTTCTCATTGAATTGACTTCCTCTTCACCTTTTTGACAAAGTCTTTTGAGGTGCAGAAGCATTTTATTTATTTATTTATTTATTTATTCATTTATTAAACATAACAGCACACAAACACCAACATTCTTACCATATGATTATTCCATTCTTGATATATAATCAATAACTCACAATATCATCACATAGTTGTATATTCATCATGATCATTTCTTAGAACATTTGCATCAATTCAGAAAAAGAAATAAAAAGAAAACAAAAAAAATCATGCATACCATATCCCTTACCCCTCCCTTTCATTGATCACTAGCATTTCAATCTACTAAATTTATTTTAACATTTGTTCCCC
>PVIY010015295.1:0-54272 GCA_004026745.1 Myrmecophaga tridactyla | reverse complement strand
TTTTTTTTATGTCTTCCTCCTCACTTGGAACATGAGCTCTGGGAGGACAGGTGTCTTGTCCGCTCTGCTCACCATTACGTCCCTGCCCCCTGCACGTGTCTGGTTCAGAAAGGGCATTTTCAGTTGACTGAGTGGAGGTGTTTCCTGCCATTTCTCTGGGGTGCCTGATCCTGCCAGTCCAGTCCTAGGCTAGAAAGCACCGAGAAGGAATGCCTGCAGAGCAATTGCTGACCAGGAGTTCTAGAGATTGTTTCATGTCTCTGATCTCATTTTAACCCTCACAACACTGAAGCTTTGATTTCTTCATTTGTAAAATGGGAGTAACTGGTATGTCCAACCGAGTCGGAAAATTAAATGTGAGAAGGTATGGAAGTGTCTGGTACAGTGGAGGTATTTTCCATATGCCATTCCCTCCAGATTTTACAGATTTCCTTAATCTCTCTGTGGGCAATGTTTTTCCCCTTTTGCAGCCGAGATCGGGAAGGGAAACATTTTGCCCGAGAACAAGACGAAGTTCCCTGTGCTGCCTTCCCCATCTGCCGGTGTTCTGGAAGCAGCCCCCACACCTGCTCTGAAGGAGAAGGGCCCCAGAGAAGCCCCCCTGCCTGCCATTCGTGGGCCTCAGGGAGGCACAGAGGGGCTCCTTTCTGCCCCGGGGGCCCTCTGATTCCAGAAGGACAGCCCACTCATCTCTCTTTCTCTCTCTCTCTCTCCTCTCCAGGTCCCCCTGTGTAGGCTCCTGGAGCTGACTCCACAGCCATCTCCGCAGAACTGGGACCCAGTGACGAGGCCCTTTTCTCACCGGGACCACTGGGACATTACGTGGCAACTGACCTATATTCATTGCAAGTACTATTTGCCGTCTTGGTCCCCTCCCATCAGCACACAGCCCCACCCCACACAGACACCTGGATCAATCCAAGGACGTTGTAAAAATAAAATGATCACACCCTGGTCCTCTGGGAACCACAGCTTTACAGTTTGTCCTGCTCCGAGACTGACAGGATTCACAACCCAGTTTGAGGAGGGGAAGCAGACAAGAAAGAGGAGAAGAAGCAGGGAGGAGTTTGGGGAGGGGATGAAAAGGAAGCAGAGACTCAAGGATTTGGAGGAGTGGGGGGAGGATGAGATGAGATAGATGGGGGAGAAAGATGCAAGGAAGAGGAGAGAGATCAAAAAAGAGCAGAGAAGAAAAATGAGCAGAAGAAATCCAGAGGAATTAACAGAGGTAGAGAAACTAAAATTCTAAAAAGGATAAAGGAAAGCCTTATAAAGAACAATAAATGGGATGGAAACAGAGAAGAAAAGAGAGACCTGGAAGAAAATTGGTGAAAGAGAAAGCATGGGGGTGAAGAGGACAAAATAAGTGAAAATCAAATGAAGCAGATCACCCAGAAAATTGGTTTGAGCTATTTTTTGAAAACTAGAAGAGAAAATGAAATAATACAAGAATATACCAAATGGAAAGGTTGGAGAGTTCGGGAGGAAGGATTGGTTGGAAAGATAGAAAGCAAGTTTGGACAGGCCCATGGGCAGTCAGGGGTCCTTGGACAATGACTGGACCAGGCTCTGAAAGCTGGGTGATATTCTAAGTCCTAGACCTGGTTCATATACAGGATCTTTCCCAGACCTCATACCTGCCCTGCCCTGCCCTGGGGTCATCAGTCCAGGGAACCCAGCTGCAGGTTGGTCAAGAGCAAACTGCCCTCAGAGCCCCAGTTCAAACTTAATGATTCCATTCCACTCTGTACAGTCTCACGCACAGACCACATTGCACAGCCAAGTGTTCTGTCTGGGTATTTGTAGTCTCTCCTGAGTCCATTCTGGATTTTGTCTTCCAATGTGCGTTTAAAAACTCAGTACATTCAGAATTGCAGTCTTTCCCTCTTCCCTTCCTTCATTTATTCACTAGTCCACAAGTATTTATTGAGTACCTACTATGTGCAAAGACTTGTCAGCTAACAAGACAGACAAAATTCCTGACCTTATGGCACTTAGAATCCCTTCTTTGTTCCTTCCTCCTACTTTTGCCTCCTTCTGTCTCTTTTGCTCTTATTCTCTCATCCAGCTCCAGGTGTATCAGTTATTTATTGCTGTGTAACAAACCACTTCAAACTTAATGGGGATAAAACAACAACAACCATTTATTATTATTGTCTCTCATTGTTCGGGGTGGGGGGTGGACTGGTCTCAGCTGTGTAGTTTATCTCTAGGGTCTCTCAAGCAGTTGCAGTTAGACCATGGCTGGGGCTGGAGTCACTTTGAAGGCTTCTTACTTACCCGGAAATGAAACACCTACACATGGCCTCTCCATGAGGTCTGGGCTTCCTTACAGCATGGCGACGGGGTTCTAAGAAGCTGTTCCACCTTTTATGACCTAGCTTCAGAGGTCATATGGGGTCACTTCTGCTGTACTCTATTGACCAAGGCAGTCATGAAGGCCATCTGGGTTTAAGGGGAGGGGACACAGGCTCTGCCACTTGTTGGGGGAGTGGCGAGGTCATATTGCAAGAAGAGGGTGTGGGAGCATCTTTGGAAAAAACAATTTGCCACAGTTTGCCCTCTGGCTATGATTCACTAGGATTCACAGCCCTCCGTCCCTCTGCATGCAAACTATATTCATTCCCTTCCCCTCCTCTCTTTAGAGCATCATCTCCAAGTCCAGGTCAGAGTCATCTAAGTTAAGTGCAGGCATGGATAAGACTCCTTAGATGGAGGTCTTTGGGGATGGCTTCTTGAATCCTATTCCTCTCTACAGGGAACTCTATCTGCCCCCCACGCAGCCAACACACGGTGGTGGGACAGACAGGATAACTACCATAGACACTCTAAAACCAAGAGAGGAAACCAGGGTGCACACGGCAGTCTTTGGTCCATAGCTATTCTGAAATCCTTCCAGGAACAGGCAGCCAATTCCTTGATCAGTTCTAAGGCCTGAGAATGACTCTCCATGCCTCTTGGCTCCACTTTCTGGGCTCATGGATTTCTCCCCTGAGCTTCCTTGCATTTTCTCAATAAGTAGGCAGTGTTTTCTTTGCCTGATTCCTGCCCATAGAGATTTGATGGTAGAAAGGCCTTTCTTTTCATTTTGGGGTCTCGCTATCCCTTCCATTCAAAGTGTCAATAATTCCCTTAAAAGTTTTGCAGATTTCTTATGCATCTATTTATAATTCCTCCCATCAGACAAAAGCCACAATCCCAAATTGCTTCAATATAAGACCTTTTATTGAGGGGAGGGGCGTTCCTGGTAAGGCTGCTATGGAATAATGTCCTAAGATTCTTAGAAGCTCTGTTATTTAATAGAAAGGATCTTTAAGAAAAGCAATTAGGATTCTTAGAAGGCCCTTGCCTATTGAAAAAGATGTGAGGCATCACCTTAAGTCTTTCTGAGGTCTTATCAAAAGGCTTTACAGTTACGCTCTTGGATTCAACTTTAAATTACTTTCCTGGTAGCAGCCCTGGATTTGATCTTTGCCCAGATGTCATGGCTCAATTTGAGAATTGTCATGAGGAGAGATTGGGAATGAGAAAAGTTTTCAAACCCAGGAAGTCCTGGGTCCTTTATATTTAAGAATTTGTTCTTTAGCTACTTCTATTGCCAGAGTCAGGTTTTGAGCCCAAGACTGTCTGTCCTCAAAGCCTGCTGTTTTGCGGATAGACCCTGTGGCCCCTCTGCACAGTGGAGAAAGCAAGGATCTCATGACATCCTGAAAGAAGCGGGGAGTTAAGCAAGTGGGAGACACTGCATGGATGAAGGTAAGAAATGGAAAGAAGTGCAAGGTGTTTGGGGGATGGCAAGGCAGTCAAGGGCACAGGACATTTCCATCTCTCTCCCCTGTCTTATTCTTCACACATCCAGTTCCTACTGTGTGATCCCTTGTGATCTATTTTTTTACATCCCTTTTGCAGCAGAGCCCTACTCAACCTTCCCTGCTACATTCCACGCTTCCATGAGTTGGCTCACGTGGGGCCCATCTTTCCCAAGAACATCCTTCCTCTCCTGGTGAGCCAGGAGAGCGCCTACCTTATCCGTGAAGGCCCAGGATGGCCATCAGGTGCTCTGTGATGCCTTCTGTATTAGCCAGGGTATGCTAACTTGTAAAACCAACTCCCAATCCAGTGACTTCACACAAGAGTTTGTTTCCCGTTCAGAGAGCAGTCAAAGGAAAGTTGGCTGGGGTGAGGTAGGTGGACTCTGCTGCACACAGTTAAAAGGGGGCCTGAGCTCCTTCTGTCCAGTGCTTCCACTGACCTCTGGAACATGGGTCAGCGAGCTATGATCTGTGTCCATAAGTAAAGTTTCACTGGAGCATAGCTACATCTATTTGGTTACGTATAGTCCGTGGCTGTTTTAGCGCTACGTGGCAGAGGTGAGAAGTTGCAACAGGGACCCTATGGCCCGCAAAGCTTAACATTTTTACTCTCTGGTCTCCATGGGAAAAGGTGGCTGGGCCTGGCCCTAGGGCTCAGTGGGCCTATGAAGAGAGAGTGTAGAGGATTGCATGGAAGGGTTCTCTGAGCCAGGCCTGCAAGTGGGGTCGGTCGCTTCCTCCCAAATGGTGGCAGCTGGCCGGGTGGCCCCACCGAACCACAGCTCAGGAGGCTGGGAAGGGTGGTCTCTCTGGGTTCTCAGGAGGAGAGAATGGGACAGGGTCTGGCTGACACACAGCCTCATCTCTCCATACCTCCTCTTGCTTTTGCCTCGCTTTCTCCCCAGGTCCTCTTCTTCGCTGGGCCCCTTGCTCTGATGTTCCCATGGGATGGAAAGTTCCACGGGGCAGAGACTGTGCCTGTTTCATCTCTGCCTGCCCTGTGCTCACAGCACAGAACAACGATTCCAAAAATAGTCGTTGAAGAGAGGAACGAACAGGTCTTTCATGCATGCTCCTGAGTGCTTTGTAAATACCCCTGGTCTGGAACTTCCCTCATTTTTTGTACCTGTTTCTCCCACTAAACCTTGGATTCCTCTCTTTACTCTATCAATTTCTTTTCAGGCACCTCCTGGATGCTAAGGCGTGCAGGACATGTGTCCCTGAATAAAGCAGACCCAGTCTGTGCCCTCAGGGGCCTTGCAGTCCAGCAGAAGACAAAGACTGCATATAGGTGTCCAAAGCAATGTGACACCAGGGGCTAAATGCTCTGACAGAAAGGGGAAGAACAAGCGCCCTGAGCATGCCTGATAGGTCCGAGCTCATCCAGGGGCTCTGGGAGGGCTTCCCTGAGGAGGTGATGTTTGGGCTGCCATCCGAAGCATATGCAGACTGACCAGCTGGAGGGACAATGGGTGGAGAAGAGAGGGGCAGGCTGAGGGTCCAGCTTAGGAAAGGCCCAGGGTGGGAGGGAGCATAACGACGATGCCAATAATGTTAACGTACCTAGGACTCGAGTTCTTACAGCATGCCAGACACCTTGTCATGCGCCGTGTTTCCTCGTGTTCTCACCTGCTCCCGGGGAGCCTTTCTCTGAGCTCCCGGCTGGGGGCTCCAACTCCCGGAGTTCACACCATTTACTACAGGGGTTTTACTTGCACCCCTGAGGGATGTCCTCTAGGACAGCTGCTTCCCTGCAAGCCTGTCCTCAGATGTTCCCTGCCATGGTGCCCTTCTGGTATCTGCCTGTTCACGCCGCCTGCTTCCTTTCATTGCAGGCTGTACTCCTTGTGTGAAAAGCTTTACCATCTGGAACCTCAGTTTTATCAGCTGTAAAATGGGCAAAACCACAGCCACCCACGAAGGCTGTTGTGAGGATGGAAAATTGCTGAATGGGGTAAGGTGTCAGGCTCGGCAGAGGAGCTGATGGGAGTTCAGGCACCCTCCGTCCTGCCACTGTATGGCCGGGGCAAGCCATTTCACCTCCCTGAGCCTCAGTTTCTCAGCCACTGATAAACTGATAAAAGTCACCCTGCCCCTTCCAGGGAGTGGAGGGTCACTAAGAAAAGGGAAGGTACTTGCAAGGGCTGTGCCCTGGGACACCCTGTGCCTATGTCTGCCCATCTACGGGGTGAGAGCTTTGGGCAGTCGCCTCCCTGTCCCCCTTCCTGCAGCTCAGACAGTTCGGAGTGCTTGGAGTTCCCCCTACCCCACGCGGCTCTCACTCCCACTGCCTCCCACCTCTGAGGGTCAGGAGCGGAAGCCTCTGCCAGGCCTTTGCTCTGATGTTGTAGCCCGTGGACTGCCTGGGGCTGGGTCCATGCAGGATGAGACCCCAGGGCTGCCGGAGCTGTGTGTGGAGAGCTGGGTCCCCCACCTTAACTCAAGGCTCGGCCCCAGGCACCGTCCCATATCCTGGTGTCTGCTTCTCCTTTGGGAGTGGGAGACCTAGCACCTGGGAGATTCAGGGCCACGTGGGGACCCCAGGAGAGTGAGGGCAGAGGAGGAAGCTCTGCTGAATCTCTTCTTAAGAGATGGGGCCTGCCACAAAATGCAGCCCTCCGGTATCACAGCCACGTTGGCTGGGTCTGCATTGAGGGCCTGGCCCCTCCCCGGATGCTTCACCCTCATACCAGCCTGGGATGGGGGAGCAATCAGCCTCCTTTTTGGGTATGCTGTATGGTGGGTCACATTTCACTCTTTTTCCATGTGAGTATCCCGTTATTGCAGCACCATTTGTTGATTTTTTTGGGGGGGTGTGGGGAGTGCATGGGTCAGGAGTTGAACCCGGGTCTCCTGCATGGTAGGAGCCACTGAACCACCCGTGCACCCCAATCAGCCCCTTTTACAGATGAGGGGACTGAGGCACAGCCAGGCCTGCCCTAGGTAACCCCCAAGTACATGGCTCCTTCTACCATTCCAGAGACTGTCATTACCGTCGACTCAGTGGCCTCACTTCTCAGGGGAGGTAAACTGAGGCCCAGGGCCATCCAGGTCATACCATGGCAAAGTGGAGCTGGGGCTCAAATGGGAGTTTCCTTCCTTTCCTCCCCCCGTTTGCCTTGCTGCCACTGATGGCCATGGGCCTTCTCCTTCGTGCAGGCGCCACTTCCATCCCACCTTCCAGCCGGCTCTCCATTCCTCATACTGCAGGGCCTTCTGGAATTGTCCATCGCGCTCATGGCACCAGCTGGGGACCAGGTCCCGAGGGGCTGAGGGGCAGGACAGTGGTGGGCGGACACTAGTTGGAAATCCCTTCCCGGCCCAGCAAGGAGGCCCCTGGACGAGGCGCTGGATGGGTTGAAAAGAGACTGACTCCCCGGGTCAGTCTCTGATGCTGCGGCCCTCCAAGTGTCTGAGTAAAGGGGCAAGTGAGGAAAACCATAGAGGAAACAGATCCCCCAGGGGGCACCAGCTCCACTGACTCCACTCTACCTTAGACTCTGAAATTATGTCACCCTCCTTTCCTAACCCCAACTCTTCAGTGGCTTCCCCTGCACTTCAAGCAGCGTCCTGAGTCACGAAAGGCCCTGGGAGCCTTTCATGCCCCTAAGGTCCCCTCACCCCCAGTGCCCAGGCATTCTGGCCTAACATCAGACCAAGCTCTTCTCTGCCTCAGGGCCTTTGAACATACTGTTCTCTCTGACCTATATTCAGTTTCCCTGTGTCGCTGCCCAACTCCTACCCCTTCCTACCCCAACGAAGAGACGCTGGCTGACACTCTCCTCCCCCCATCTAAATAGGTCTCCTCTGCAGTCTTATTCAGAGGGTTCTGCCTGTTCTTTTGTAGCAGTTCTTACAATGGGTGAGTATTGATGTGCTTTATAACTTGGTTATTGTCTGTCTCTCTCACTGGACTGCAAGCGCCACGGTGGGAGGAGAGGGGGCCTCGCTTGTCCTGGTCGGTCCCAGAGACCCTGTGCCTGGCATAGGGGCTTGGCCCATGGTGGGTGATGGAAAAGCCGGGGCCGACTGAGATTCAGAGTTCTCAGAGACCGGAGCTGCTCCTTAAACCCTTCTTGCCACCTGCTGTACGCGGAGAACCAAAGGCAGAAGAACCAGGCCCTTGGCTGAGCCTCAGACCACCCGGTCCTGACAGAGCCCCCAGGGCAAAGGCCCTCCCCATGCAGGGCAGAGGCAGACAAGAGCCAAGACTCCTGGCCCCCCGTCGGGTGTCTCCCCAGTCTTTGGTGGGGCCTGGCTGGCCGCTCTTCCCAACAGGCCCCACTCAGGGCACCCAGGTCTCCTGGTTCCACAGTGGAACGTGGGAGGCAACAGACAACTCCTCGGGATTTCCCAGGACAAGCAAAACCCACCAGGATGGCATTAACATTTACGGTGCCAATGTGGGGTAACGGTTCTCCAAGTATTGCTGTATTGCGAAACCTCAGCACCCCTCTTAGATGGGTGACAAGTGGGACCAGACAGGTGAGGTGACTTGCCTGAGGTCACTCAGCGAGGCCATGACTGAGCAGGGATTCCAACCCAGGAGCTGTCTGACTCCAGAGCCTTGCACACAGCTCCACATTTTCCTTCTCTGCCTTCCACTGGTTGGAACAGGAGGGTGCTGAAGAAAAGCTGCTGGGAAGAATCCAAACTTCCTCACAATATTTATGAGATTCTCAGACTCCCAAGGGCAGCTGGGGGCTTTCATGCAAAGGTGCATTTGGATACAAAGGTCAGGGGCCCAATGTGTGCTCAGGTGGCCACAGCCTGGGGGGCTGCTGTGAAGGCAGAGGCAGGAGGACAGGGGCTCGCACTGATCCTGGCACCAGGTGGGTCTCAAGACCCCCCACCCTGCTCCAAACTCAGCTCCCAAGCCCCCAACACCTGTGGAAAAGAGACTTTGTGTTGGAATCTCTAAAGAGACAAAGGTGGGGGACAAAAAGAGCTCACGGATGCTGCGAAGGCAACCTGGGGTCACAGAAGGAGTCAGAGGCATTGGGGACCCAGGTTCAAATTTCAGCTCCTACTGGCTGGGTGGGTCAATTTCCCCGGTTGAGGTCCAGTTTTCTCTTCTGGAAATAGGATGCAGGGCACTTCTCTCGAAGAGTTGCCATACAAAATTCAATGGAGGTAAGATGTGCGAATTGCCAATATTAAGATTTTTTAATAATGTGATACTCATTTGTGCAACTGTCACTGGATCTTTGCTTGAAAACTTTCTTTTATGCCAGCAAGAATCCACCATGGCCTGGGTCCTGTGTGCTCTTCATGAAACTACCATCTCACAGATGACCCAGTGCCGAAGGAATTCCTAGTCTCAGCACGGTGAGCTCAGTGCAGTCCCTGGGTTGGGATATTTGCTGCTTCCTGTTGGAATGGCTTTGTCAGTTGTCAACTGGATCAGTTTATCCTTGGGCTAGTTCTTCTTTGGGTGCTGGTACTCAACCTATGAGCATTCTAGTGCAGCCCTGGGGTGGATAGTCAGAGACAAGCCAAGCATGACGGCGTCAGCTTAGAGACTGACCTTCCGACACAGGCTGCAAGAGCGAGAACCAGCTGCCTGCTTTGTGGGTAAGGCCAGGCCTCAAATGTATACATGTATTTTAATTCTATTCATTCTTCTTGCGCCTGAAATAAATGCAGTTTTTAAGCTATAGCCCCCTCTACCCCCTGCCCCCACAGAATCAGCAGCAGCGAGGTGGGGGCTACCATGTGTTCCCTGCCCATCTCTGCCTACACTTAGCAGGGCCTGAGGACAGAGGGTATCGTGGCGTTGATGGTGGATTCTATTACCCTCAGAACCAGGCCCCCCTGATTGTGAGTGCAGTAGATGGAACTACTTCTTGGGATTTTAGGAAAACAGATAAGCTTCAAGCCCAGCTGGGCTGCAGCGTCTTTTTTTTTTTTTTTCTTTTTTGCCTTCAGCCGTGGCAGCCTGCTCCTGATTTCTCTGGAGAGGCAGCTCCTAATTAGAATGGATCGAAGAGTCTTTGCTCCAGCTTTGTCCTCGGTCTCAATTGAATCACTGCTTTAGGACTTAATCTGGTGACTGCCTCTGGTGAGCTGGGCTCTTGGTGCCCCGAGCTCCCCTCGGGCTCCGGCAAGCTGCAGGGCTCAGCAGGGACACTGCACCCCCTATACTCCAGGCCCCTCTTCCTGCTTTCTGTTTTTTCTCCATCTGCTTTCTCTCACTTTAATTTCTTCTCATTAACAACCCAAGGCTGGCCAGGACACCACCCCTCACAGTCCCTGCTGGTGGGAGTGTGAATCGGGAACAATTTCTCTGGAGGACAATTTGTCAAATGTTATTAAAAGCCTTAAAAAAAAAAAGTACATAGGTTTCGGCGTGGAAAATCCCTTTCTAGGAATTTGTCCTATGGAAATAATTGTGCGCAGATATGCCCAAAAGGATGCTGTCCTCTGTGCTTTTTATAAGGGAGACAGCTTGGAAACAAGCTGAACTCCATCAGTAGGGATCATTAAAGCAAACCATGTAACAGATCATGCAACACACCAATGGGAAAAGAGCCTTTTGGTGCTAATCAAGGAAATATGAATGTGGACTGGGTATTAGGTGCGCCTGAGGAATTACTGCTGATTTTATTTGTGTGCTAATGGCTTTGTGATGAGTTTAGAGACACATGACCTGAGAGTTAGTATTTGATTTAAGCTGTTAAATAACAATAACAATATGGAAGGGAAGAATAGGACAAAGCAAGTGTGGCAAAATCTCCAAACTTCTGAATCTGTCTGATGGATAAACGGGTGTTCATTATATTGTTCTTTCTATTTTTTGAAATTTTCATGACTTAAAAAGAAATAGAGTAATCATGTAAATTTGCACTTTTTGACCTGGAATGATGTCCAACAAGATATCGTTAAGTGAAATGAGAAAATTCCACATAGTACATATGGGATTATCACACCTTTTGCTTTAAAAATATGTATGCATTTTTCACGCAGAGGGAAAAGGTTGGACGCGCACACACGAGACTATGAATGGTGGTTACTTCTGGGTGGAAGAATTTGAGTAATTTCTATTTTCTTTATAATTTTCTGTAGTTTGAGTTTTCTTGCAATGGTTGCATTACATTTGTTTGTTTGTTTGTTTGCATGGGCAGGCACCGGGAATCCAACCAGGTTCTGGCATGGCAGGCAAGAATTCTGCCACTGAGCCATCATTGCGCTGCCAGGTTGCATTACTTTTATGCTCAGAAAATAAAAAGTGCAATAATTTGGAAAAAGAAAATTTGGAAATCGCTTACTCTACCTTGGGCGTTTACTACACATCATGCCCTATGAAAGGGGTCTTACATAGTCGGTCTTATTTAACACCCCCATACCAATTGATAGGGTTGGTGCTGTTATTCCAACTTGATAAATGGAGAAGCTGAGGTCCAGTGAGGGCAAGTGCAATTGCCCTTCTGCTCTTCTGACCTAAGCCATTCCTCTTTCTACTAACCCCCCGCTCTTTCTAGGGACCTACAAGGAGTGCAAGATGCAATGCCCTCAAGGAATTGCCCTTCTCTTAGCTCTACTGCTTTCCCATCCTCACACTCAGCTCACGAATTACTTCCCGCCGCACCTAGGGCCAGTTACATAACGAGTATGGTGAAAATGCACTTTCCCCCTCAACATCACAGGTGAAACTCTCAAACTGCCCATTCAATATCTTCTCCTAATGAGCAAGCTATCTAAGCTGTCTTGCCTTTTTTGGATAGAAAAAGCTCTCCGCCGCTGCCCTGTTCATATTTATCAGCTCTGTTTACCGGCAGAGCGGAAGAGTGACCGGGCATCAAATACATAAATATCATAAAATCCACAGGGAGCTGGCAAGCTCGAGTTCTTAATCCTGGCTCCACTGCTAACAATTTGCAATCCAAAGAAGTCACTCTCTCTCTCCGTTTTCTGTGTCTAAAGTAAATAAAGGATAACTCATTAAAAAAGAAATCAATTGATGTGCTGAGGAAAAGGTGGGGGGAAAGACAACTCTAAGTTGATTTGAAAATACATTTCCCAAATTTTTGTTAAGGCTCAAGATGGACAAAGCTATGTCTGGTCTTGTCTCCACCTCAGCCCCATCCGCTCTGGGACAGCATATGGCAATTGTCTCGTACCCTGTTCCTGCATTTCCAGTTACTGCCTCTCCCACCCCATCTCCAATTCTCCCAGGCTGACCTTACCAAAGCAACATCTAGGCGAGTTCCTTTTTTTTTTTTGGGTGCATGTTCCGGGAATTGAACCCAGGCTCCCGCCTTCCCAGGCCACGCCACTGCCCCAGCTCCTCCTGCTGGTGCTGCAGGATTCCTCCCTCAAGCCTCTCCCCTTGGAGTCCCCTGGTGGGAACCAGCCAAACTCCAGGGACGCACACGAGCCCTCCCCCTCAAGGTTGCCATTGCCACACTGTGCCCACAGCTGGCACCAGGCTTCTGCAGCTCAGCAAGCATCCAGCTAAGGTGAGTGCCAGCCTCCCCTCCTGGTAGGGCCCTCCAGCCCCGGAGGATTCTCTTGCAGCCTCCTTCGCTTGGCTCCAGGGGGTGGATTAGGAAAGGGGGTGCCCACTTACCTGTCTACCCTCACCAGCAATTCTTTCCCACTCCAGCGTTCCTTTGTAGACAGCAGAGGGGTGGGGGGTACTTAGTGGCAGCAGGACCAGTTCTGCCACCTCCTATTCAGCCACAGGGAAAGTGTCTGGCACAAACTTTCTGTGATCTCTTTAGGAAGTGGGTTACTTAGCATCTCTTTGTCCACAGCTGTGAGCCCTAGTTACCAATTCTGGGGCAACCGGAGATGTCCCCTCCATGTCCCCTTGGTTTGTTTGTTGTAGTTCTTTAGGAATGGATGACATGAGACCAGCAACTTGGTCTTGTTTCCTGCCATGTCCCCTGTGCCTAGAAAAATGCCTGGCACATTTCTGAAAGAATACACTCAGTGTTAGAATGGCTGTGGCTGCCTCCAGTTCACATGGGGCAGTAACGGGGGCGGGAGGGGGATAGCGGGCCTGGTGCTAGCTGATGCCACGTGCCTACACACTTGTCCCACTTGTGCTGCATTTGCTTCTCAAGACATCTCAAGAGGCAGCCTACCCATCTCCCTTTGCAGATGACAAGACCTCCCTCCGCCCGCTCCTGGCCCAGCTTGGGCTGACTGCACAGCGGCTCTGAGCTGGGCTCGGGCATCCGTAATGCCTGGCTCTGCCACCCCCTGTGCGGGAACTTGGCTACGTTACATAATTCTCTGCCTTCGTCTCCTCATTTGTAAAAGTGGATGACAACAGATTCTACCTAGTGGGGATATACTGAGCTGATACATGCAATGTGCTCTGCAGACGCAGGGACACGGCAGGTCATGAAACAGTAACCAGAGTAATGGCCATTAGCTTTGCTGCCATTGAGACAACCCCAGGTCACTGAGAAAGCCAATTCCCCAGAGTGAGGAGGGAGAGAGTAGAGAAGGTCTTTGATTCCCCAGAGTGAGGAGGGAGAGAGTAGAGAAGGTCTCGGATGCCAGACCGTGGCCCAGGGCCCTGTTGTAAAAGGCAGTGAGGAGCCTCTGTGGGTCTGTAATCAGGGGAGTAGAATGATGAAAGTGGTGTTTTAGGAAGATTAATCTGGCAGCAGGGGACAAGTTGGAAAATAGTCAAGCACAGTGCAAAGAATGATGCTGCCCAGCTCCCTAAGAGAGGAGGGTCATTACAGGGAAGTGGCCACCTTCTTGGCTCCCTGAGTACTCAGGGTTCCCAGCAGCTGGGAGACGGTGGGCCCTTCGCTCAGAGACAGGTGCCGAGGGAGGACGGCAGAGGGCCCTGTTTTGTCAGCGACAGTAGCCTCTGCCAGGGAGCTCTGGCATCTGGACAGGCAGGAACACGCAGCAAAAACGAATCTCTGTGTTAGCAATAATGAATGGGTAGGGCCACGGGCCTCCGTCTCAGCCACGTGGTCCAAGCTAAGGATTTCAACCACAGTAATTCAGAAGCAAATGCCGGTCCCGGCCCTTCCAAAGTCCGCTGGTGGTGGTGGGGCAGGGATGTGTGCTTTCTCTGCGAGGGCCTGATCAATGCCAGGCCAACAGGGAGCCCGGCCCACCAAGCCATCCAGGGTGGCTAGGACCACCCGACTCAGACAGGTTGACAACTGGCAATGCCAGTCCCGGAGGTGTCCCCACTCGATGGCTCAGCTCTGGGGCCGCTCTGGAGCAGACAGCGCCACAGCAACCAAAGCGCAAGATGGAGCCAGGGTTGCCCCAGCCAAGAACAGAAGAAGCTGCTGCTTCTACACTTTATCCTAATTTTATTTAAAGCCGTCATGATATATTGGAAGTGCAGAGGTAATTCCATCTTCTCGTCTTCCAAGGTGACAGTGCCTTTTGCCAGCTCCACAGCAGCACCACACCGCTGTAAGGGACAATCGCCCGACAACTTCACACCAAGGAGTGGAAAACTTCCACCTTCTCCCGGTACAGCTGGTAGAACTGCCTGGCCAGACAGTGGAAAGGGGCCTCATAGTTTTCCATCTCCTTCTGCAGAGAGAAGGTGAAGCAGTCGGCTGTGCTGGTTTTGTCATCAAAGCCAGCCAGCACTCGCTGAACGCACCTCATTTCATTTTCGCTTGCCCAAGCCCAGCGGCAGAGTTACAGAGAAAGCCTGGGCTGGAGGTGGGAGAGGGGCAGGCAAGGGCAGGACCCTCACTTGACAAGAATCAGGTGAGACGGGGGCTGGCCATTCTGCTGGCCGGGCCGAAGCTGCCCTGGCAGCTTGCAAGGCCTTGTCTGTCACACTAAAAGGCTGTGGCAGAGCTTCCCTGGGGCCATGGTGGGCAGAGCAGGAGAGCCAGCCTGGAGGTTTTACAGGGACCTGCAGTGATGGCCTCCAGGAAGGTGACAGGTTCCCCCAAGAATAGGCAGGGGCTGCAAGAGGAGTGAGCCGCTAGCCCAAGAGGGACCACCTGCCTTAGGGAAGCTGCCAGGTGAGAGCGCCGAGTCCTGATGGCCAGCCTAGGTAAGGCAGCCACGGCCTGCTCACTCCCCTTTCAGCCAAGTTACAAACTGGCCAAGCTTCTCCGCAGCAGGTTTGGAGGAAAGAAGCTCCGACTTCAAGATAAGTTTGAAATTTTGACAATCATGCAGTACTGGGCATCTTTTTTTTTTTTAATTTATTATTATTTTTTTTTTAGTACTGGGCATCTTAATAACTGAAATAATGGATATTTTTGTGGCTAAAAGAGCTCAAAGGACTTTTTATTACCCTAGAGAGATCAGGAAATTATTGAACTTGCCCTGGATTTTATCTAAGAGTGGGAAGAACAGGTCCTACAGGGCAAGTATGGACAGTATGGCAAGAAAAGGCAAGTTCTTAACTTAATGCCTATTGTTCTCTCTTCCCTTTACAGGCATCTGTGTGTATTTTCTTTTTCTTTTTTTTTTTTTAAGAAATAAGTTGGCAGAAGAAAGAATTCACTACTTTGAAGATAGCAGCTCAAGCTATGAATGCAAAATAACCCATTTTGAAGTCATCCTTGGCAGCTGGCAAAAGTGCAGCCTCGATAAGAGACAGCAAAATATTCCCAAAGAAACTGAAGAATTTCCAAACTGAAGAATGCTACAGAAGTCATGACGTGCCTTTGTTTTACAGAGGAGTAACCTGGGGCCCAGGCACGAGCGGCCTAGCTGGGTGGTGGCAGAGCCCAGTCTCCTAAGAAGCAGCCTTTCCACTGTGCCAGCCAGGATGAAAGAAATGTGAAAAGAAAACCTGTCTCTGTGGCGACTACCTGGACTTTCTCGCAAGGGAAATTCCAGGGTGAAGGAAATGAGCTGGCCAAGAAGGGAACAGATGTGACAATGCTAAAAGGTGGGCTGTGAGCGACTGGGCAGTTGGCACCAGGGACAGCCAGCCAAGGGCCTGTGAAAGCTGTCACCCTCCAGCGGGACATAAGGGAGATAACTCAGTTCTACATGCAAGGCCCGTTTGGTTGCTCAGGGTGTCATGTCCTAAAGCAACGCTAATGCCAGCCAGTAAATGAAACATCAATTGAAAATACAGTCAAGTACTGAATGGAAAGAAAATGAAGCTTTAATAGCACATGCACAAGGATTTCCAGATAATCCTAAAGCTCTTGAAAGCAAGATCTTGGGGGAACACAACATAAAAAGTAAGGAATTCAGTGTGGGCAAGCCTCAATACATACCACGGCATGCTCCTGAAATAGTAAATGCACACTGAACTGGTTTTCAAATGCAATGAAGAATCTGTCAAATGACAAATTATAATCTCATTTGTATAGTTTGGAAACCTACAAGAGTGGGTTTGCCCAGAGTGAAGTACTCTGACCAGGCTTCAACAAGCACTTCATCTGGGGTGGCAGGCTCTGTGGGACAGAGCTGTCCCCTGGTGCCATGCTTGGAACACCCCTTCTAGAAGGCTCAGGATTTTTTTTTTTTTTTTTAACATGGGCAGGCACCAGGAATCAAACCCGGGTCTCTGGCATGGCAGGTGAGAACTCTATCTGCCGAGCCACCGTGACCCGCCCAGGGCCCAGGTTTTGAAACTGAATAAACCTGAATCCCAGTCCCGGCTCTCCCTCTCATTAGCTGTGCAACCAGGGAAAGCTACCTAACCTCCCTGAGTCTGTTTGTCATTTGTGAATCAGGGACAGGAGCAGGTGCCTTGCTGGGCTGTCATGAAAATTAAACAGGTAATGTATGCAAACTCCAGCACATAGTAGGCACCCACCAAATGTTAGTTTCCTCTTTTTCTTGTGAATTATTAAATACAAAATCACTGGTTTGTAGTTAACATTGTCCAACTTCTTACAGTGATGAACATTAAAAAAAAATTTCTGTTTAAAGAAATGCTATTTTTTTGGACTGAAACAAATATCAAGGGGTATCAGAAATTCAAAGGCTCATGTAGCTGCCTCCTGCAGGTGGGCATAATGACTGCCACTGCATTTAGTAAGGAGAGAGGTGGAGATGGGCTTGGCTGCGTCTCAAGCAGCATTTAGTTATATTTCCTTTTTAATTACAGCTTTCTTAACCGAGCTGCCAGTGGCGCCTCAGTTAGCATTGACTCAGGGGGGACTAGTTAACTTGCACAGTTAATATCGAGTGCTTTGCTGTGGGCTCTTCAAGCACAATTTATACCCACCTGTTTTGACGGAGGAGCAATACTTGAGTGGAGTTTAAACACACTGCCCCGTGGCCTTTGTGACTAATGTGCTGGGGCTGGGTTTTCATTTTTTTGTTCCCACCAAGAGTTGGGGCAGGTGGACAATTTCACATATATGAATGGAGGAAGAGGGAATACTGAAATGTTATCTGGCATGGGTAGTACAGCTTACTGTCTTGCTCAAAGGTATGCTGTGCTCTATACAGTAAAAGCCCACTAATTTGAACTCCGTTCACTCAGCATTTGTGATAACTGGACCAGAGCCAAGGGTAACATTTATCTTTGCATTATCTATGAATACAGGGACTTAGTAAGTAATAATAGTAGAAACAAGATTCCAGGGGGACATTTAAACTTTCAAAAAGCTAAACATTTATTGAGTGTTTCCTCTGCACCAGATTTTGCTAAGTATTTTTATATTCACCATCTTATTTAAGTCTCATTTTTATTACTCAATGAGGGATGTCTTTTATGATCCTTATTTTCCAAATGAAGGGCCTGAGGTGCCAGTAGGTTCAACATCATGCCCAAGGCCACGCAGCTAGTTCTGCTATTCACTGCTGGAGCTCAGGGCACCTGGCTTCCACCAGCAGACTTTCCTTACTTCTAGGGGATTTAAAAGGTCATATTTATAGGAACATCAGCCAGGTTTCGTAGATGCAACAACAGAAGCCACCGTAGCCAATGTAGGGTTTGAGTGGAAAATGATCTTTAGCATATTAACTAGTCCACCAACTTGTGGAGGCCAAAGAATCAAGTCCAGAGGCCACAAAGCCGGGACTGAGGGCTGAGCTACCACCACAGCAGCTCCAATGGTATGGCCCTGCAGGCCGCCCAGCCACCCCTGTGCCTGATAGGGATGCTTCTTGGCGGCTCCTACAGGGGTGAATTTTTATTCCCTTCCAAGGCGAAATCTCACCTAAATATTCAGATCGGTGAGGCCTGGGTCACACGCGCCTGCACCCTGGCTGCAGGGAGGCTGCCCTTCAGACACAGTAAGGGGTCTGACAGGGCTGAACAGCCAAAAATCATGCTATGTGTGTACTGAAGATACTGATAACAGATAACCCTGGTTTTCCCGCTTAATGACGTCTCCTGCCAACCCCACCGGAGGACACTGTGGCTCGGAGACTCCTGGGGCAGCACCCAGGTGGGGATAAGGAGGACCAGGTGGAATACGGAGCCACGGATCCCGGTCCTGGCTCAACCCTTTACTCGTCATGTGACCTTGGGCAACTCACGTTACCTCCTTAACACTGAAATGGGAATTGTGCCAATTTCTGGTTCACAGGACTCACATGAGGGGCTAAGGACACACCACTCAGAGAACACTGTGATCTATAGTTCACATGCAAGGGATCCCAGCATTGGACCCAGTGTCCTTGCATTTCTTACAACAGGCACACCTCGGAGATATTGTAGGTTCAGTTCCAGATCACTGCAATAAAGTGAGTATCGCAATAAAGCGAGTCACACAAACTTTTTGGTTTCCCAGTGCATATAAAAGTTACGTTTATACTATATGGTCATCTATTAAGTGTGCAAGAGCATTATGTCTAAAAAATGTACAAACCTTAATTAAAATGTGACACAGAATGACAAAGTGAGCACATGCTAATGGAAAAATTGGCACTGAAAGAAATGCTTGATGCAGGGTTGCCACAAACCTTCAATTTGTAAAAAAATGCAGTATCTGCAAACTGCTTTAAAGCGAGGTATGCCTGTACTTGAAATACAGCTTTTCCCAGGGCTGGCTGAGCAATCTGCTTTATTGTAATACATAAGGGACCCTTGTTGTATTGAGAAAACATCCTGGGCTAAGATGTGAACATTGGTTCCAATTGAAACTCTGTATATGGTGGAGGAAAACTCAACGCATGTGAGGCCATGTGAAAAACTGCTTCCAGCAAAGGCCCACTCCAGACTTGGCTGCAGAGCAGGTGGAGGTACTTACCACTGATGTTTCAAAACATTCCAGGCCTTGGCCTAGAGCCCACGTCTGGGCCTGGGCTGACTCCACTGCTCGTCTGTCGGCCAGGTCTGTTTTATTTCCCACTAAAACACCTACTCAAAAGAAACAACCAAAAGCATTGCATTTAACTGTGGCCATCTGGGAGCACAGCTGGAGAGAGAAAGGAGCAAGCACACAATTTTCTGAGGGGCATAAAGCATCCTAGGTAGGTGGTGCCTCATGTAACGCGGTGAGCACAACAGGGGACCTGGGGGAACAATTGTGCTGGCCCCCAAGGCCACAGAGATGACAGGTGGGCTTTGCTTGTAATACAAAACTTTTGCTCAGTCTGTTTTCTAAACCTATGTCTTGTCTCCCTGAGGCTGCAAGCCTTGTTAAGGTAAGGGCCAAATTTATGAGAGCATTTGCAACCATTCCTAGCATATGGGACAAACTTAAAAAATGGTTATTAATACTAATCTAAGGCCTGGGCTGGGAGTCAGAGCTGAGAGGTAATTTTGGTCTGTTCCCGGCTGTATTAGCTGCAGCTAATTTTTTGGCCTGTCTGGAGATGGCTCTCCCTGGTCTATAGGAGGAATATTTGTTGCTGTCACCTAGTGATGGAAAATAAACTGATTTAAAGTATTCAACAGTGATCACAGAACTTGAATATATATACAAAAGAGAACAGGGAATTCTCCCCTGGGGTGAGCTTTCCAGGAGCATCTCATTTGTACAGCACCTTCCCCCTTACAACCGAGTCTCCTCACAACCCTGCAAAGCAGGTGTCATTATTCCCATTGCATAGATGTGGAGAGGTGTGGAAACCAAGCCTGATGTGGCAACTAAGAGGCAGAGTCAGCATACAATCCAGATCACTATACTCAGAGGCCAGGGGACCCATTCCTGCACCCTTGGCTACCTCCCAATGATCCTTCACCCTTCAAGGGCAGAGGGGCTGCTGGGGAGTGCAGGGTATCTGCAGTCCTACCTGGGAGGGAGAGGCCTGGGACCTGTGCACGTGCCTTCTCCAGCCACTTGCTGCAGTTGTTGAAGGACTGCTCATTGGTCACGTCATAGACAAGACACAGGACATTGGGATTCTCCCACTGCATGAGAGGGACAGGATGAGCACACGTCAGTAACAGGGAAAGTAACTTCTAGGCAGGGAGAAAATCTGGCTTTTCAGGGGAAGGGATGTGTGGGTGGAGGGAAATGAAAAAACTATTGAGGGGCCATGAGAGCCCGAGGGTGTGAGCTCACAGCTGTGGCAACCTCCCTGCTGGGTGCTTTCAATGTAAGGCTCTGAAACCTCACAGATTTGCAGGCGCCACCTAAATATCCCAACTTTGGAGCCGAAGAAACTGAATTAGAGAGAGTAACTAACTTGTTCCGGTCAAGTTTTTGAAAGAAGAAGAAAAAAGAAAAACAGGCAGGAGTAAGATCTATGCTTTTCTCTATGCAGAGACGCCTTCCTCTGCCACTAGCTTCCTCAGTTCATCTCCACCCGTCTTCACTGAGGTCCTAATATGATGCCAGGTGCACTGCTTTCGTTTTGCAACATGGAAGAGTAGTCTCCTTTCATTTGTCACTCACTGGAAGCTTGTTTGCTTGCACTGTCTCAATAACAGCTGGGTTTTCAATATGTAAAGAGCCCTCATGTCTCTCTTGCAGAGGCTGCATCAATGAGCCTGAATGCAAACCAGACCGACAAACGGACAGGGCTCCCTCTGCCAATGAGGAGCCAGGACTCCACTCTCAGAGGCTGCTCAGAGTCCAGAGACGTCCTGCTGCCTCTACTGGGATGTAGGATGGTCCTGCTCTGGCTGTGGCCATGCACCCTGGGGGCACGTGACCCTTACTTAGCCATATCTTGGTCTCTGCACTGCCACTCTGCACAGTTAGGGTCTACCTTATTTCAGGGGTATCAGGAACCTCCCAGGAAGTGGGGAGAATCCTTTCTCCTCCAATTGTCCTTGAAAGGCAAGCCCAGGGTTGGTGCTGAAGGCTCACTCCCCATCCTCCAAGGCTGAACTGGCTTCCAGACGGAGAAACTCGGATTAAACTGATGACCCCTTTACACCCCCACTCCACAGACCACCTCTTCAGCTCTCGCTAGAACCACACGGACCTTCTATGTGCATGGAGGAGACGCCTCACCAACACGCTCTCCTTCCTCCAGTGTTCAGGGAGGGGACCCAGGATATGATTGGGACCAAAATAGAGAAGGGAGGCCGGGGTGAGGGCTGGCTGGAGGCAGCGTGTGCCCTTCCCTGCCCAAATGCGTCTGCCCTTTTCTGTGCCATGCACACACTCAGTGCTTTGCAAACACCCTGAATCGGTGTATGAAGGCCAACCCTGCTGAAACGACCATCACCAGAGCCTTTTCTCTTAATTAGATAACAAAAAAGGGGCAGAAACAGTTTCTATTAAAATGTGGCTGTTCTTGGAAAGGCTGGGGAGGGTTTGGGAGAACTCAGACCTTCTAATTAGCTCGCTGGCCCAGATTAGCAAATCGTACCTTAGAAGGTACGGCAAGATGGATCCTAAGTGGACAGCTGGGAGGGTGGGCGAGCGGGTGGATGAGGGCATGCGGAGCTCGGGGCAGTGGCCCAGAGCAAGCCCTGGGGGAATGCCCCTATTCCCAAGGGCTGGGCCAAGGTGAGCTCATTCTAGGGCCTCCAGGGCACCACCTATAGGGAAGGAAATATTTAGTACTATCCAGGAAGCGATGAGATGTGCCAAAAGAGCCCCATTTAGAAGCCCTGCCCAAAAGGGGGCCCAGAGTGGGACAGGCTGCAAGGCCTGAGCCACACAGCATTTCGCACTGGCCATTCCACGGTTGGGGACAGGGGCCACCATGTACTGTGACCACTCCTAATTGCCAAGTGAACAAAACTCTAAGTATTGCAGAAATGCCCCTTAAAGAATGTAGTCATGGTCCCTTCTCTTGACTGCTGTAGCGCAGTGATGTTTCTGAGTGAGCATTAAAAGGTGCAAATGTTTTGGTGGGAGGTGGAGGTGATGGTTAGGAAAAAGACCACATGCTACTTGCCAATTTATCCAGCATTTCAGAAAACAGCTCCTTGCCAGCAGAGTCAAAAATGAAGAGTTCCTAGAATGAGAAAATCTACACATGGGGGAACCATTAGCTGCAAGTCATCAATATTATGCTCTGCTCACCATAGACTTGTCTTAGTGGCCAGATGCACAGACGCCGGGTACACACATGCACACGTATTTACAGAACACCCTACTTTTTCCCCAAGGCAGGAGAAAGATGATGGGAAAAAGGAACGAAGTCTTGAGTCTCACAGAGGCAGGACAAAGCTTTCCCACACAAACTAGCACTTTCTGAAGGTGCCGCGCCTCTTCCAACCCTGAGTGCAAAAATACCAGGCACAAGCTGACTTCCCAGCTGGCAGAACAGAATGCTAAATAGGCGACAAGTGTTCTGGTTTCCAAAAGGTCATTTTGCACTTTGTTAACCAAATTGATTTTCAAGTCTTAGAACAATTCCTTTTTAAAGGAGGTCACTGAGGAGGCCTGGGGAAGGCATTTAAAGTAGGACAGGCTATAGTCATTCTGGGAGGGCCATGGTGAGGTGACAGAAGGTGCAGGATGACCCTTCCTGCCCCTGTTCGAACCATTGCCAGCCCGTCAGGGGGAGCCTCCTTGGTGCCACTGCTCTACGAAGTCTCTCCTAAGTTCACCCTTAAGCTCCTTCCCTGCCCTGGACCCCCCTTGTTGGCTGGTGGCCCCCAGCTCACACTGTCGGAATGTCAGTGCCATAATCTGCTTTACACACTGGTCACCTGGCTCATGTCTTTAGCCCTTCTCACTGCAAAATGATTCTTAGTGTTAAATTTTTTTTTTTTTTTTAATTATGAACCTCTTTAAGGACCTGGTGAAAACTATAAACCCTCTCTCCAGAAAAATACACACAAACACAACATCTTGCAATTCAATTTCAAGAGTTCATGGATTCCCATATGGGACTAAGAACTCTGGTATGAGCCAACAAATCCCTTGGGGCAAAGCCGCATCTTGGTTTTTCTGATCTCCTTCCAAACACTCAGGCCCTCCACAGCACACTGCCTGCGCTTCACAACTGTGTCTCCAAGTGCTCCGTCACGGCCAAGCCCAGGCCCGGCGTCTCTCGTAGGGAGGATGGCGGTGGTCACGGAGACCCTAGGGCCCAGTTCAGCAGTACTGAGTCTCCTCGGACGAGGGGTGCCACTTACCACGCTGTCACTCGTGTCAGGAACCGGCACTGTCTTCACCACCAAATCCACCCCGGTTGTCTGCCGAGGAAAACCAAGAACATGACACTCGGGAGCCCCAGGGAAAACACTACAGGAAGATGTGATGGGCGCCCCGACTCCCCGGAAGGGAGACTCAGTGTTTGTGCCTGGACTCACTTTCAATGAAAAGTGGCTGGGGCTGCAGACATCACAGAGGACCAAGGAATCTCACCCCACCTTCCCGCCCACAAGAGTGTGGCTGCCCCGGCTCGGTGGCCTCTGGGAAACAGCTTCTACCTGGGCCTCCAAGCAGCCTCCCAGTCTCCGCTAGTCCCCAAGGGCGTCTTCAAGCAATCTGGGCCAGTCACCCCCTTGGGCCACCTGTGGTCCCTTGCCCCTTAAGCACTGGCCAGGTCTACAACTCCCCCCTCTCACCAGGGTGTAGGTCTTCTGGAAATGGGTGCCGTCGCTGCGGAGGATCTGTGCCAGGGCGGTCTTGCCCACCGCTGGGTCTCCTGTTGGGTCAAGGCAGAAGAACATAACTGCAGCCCTCTCCTGCCTGGGGAATCTCCTGCCCCAGAACAACCCATCTCGAAAGCAATAACTTCAACGAATTTTCACTGAAAATGTACTTGACTCCCGGGAACTTGCTCTGAGGGCAATGTGTCTATGAGTACAATCTTCAAAACTCACAAGGGCCAGAGTCACATTTCTTCAAGGCTAATCCTTTTATCCAGAAGAACTGACTCAGAAGGTAACCAGAGCTTAAGGAGGGTTTCAGACCAGAGCGCTGGAAACAAAACTGACTTCTTACATTGAAACATACCCTACGGGGAAAACCTGTCACTTTCAAACTGGAATTGACTTTGAAGTCTTGAAGGTAAAGCGGTGTAATCGACCAGGCACAGACAGTTGTAGACCTGACTAAAAGAACCAATCTGAGTTTAGAGCGTCTGTCTGAATGCTCTGGGTGGGGGGAGTGGCGTGGTAGGAGGTTGGAAGTGTTTCCAGTGGAAGCAGGAAGTCAGGTGCCACACTTGCCATCCTCGAATCCATTTCCAGGGTACATGCCATGTCTACCTTGGCGTGTCCCTTTGTAACCATGGTGGATTCATCTTCCTCAGGGCCTCTCCACCAATCCTATTTGCAAGAGCAATGGTTTCCTGTGTGTGGCTTGTCTTACTCCTCTGCATTTATTTTCTTGGCTTTTCTTCCTTAGCCAACAGCCCTAGAAACTGATATCCCACAACTAAAGGTTGATGTCACTGTTTTGGTCTGAGATCCAGACTTTTCACAAGGCAGAGCAATTTAATCTGGAGTTCCTACTGTGCCTCTCAAGAGGTGCTGGGTGCTCTCCACTTTGCTTCCTGACTTTTTCACTGATGGCGCCACTTGGCGTTGTTTTCATCTGCAGTAACTTTTCCACCACGAGAGCCTTTATTGATTCCTTCTCCATCAGCCAGCCCCCTACAGAACACCTGTGCTCCGCTTTCTCGCCCACGTGATGCTTAGCTGAGTCACCCACGCACCCTGCGTTCCTGGCTCGACATCTCTGCTGCAATGCCTTCACCTTGCTCCCTACTTACCGCTGGCTTCAGCACTCACTTTACCGAACTTCTCCAAAGTCTGCCACTCAGCTCACTTTTCGGTTTGGACTTTTCCCACCCATGATTCTCTCGTGACTCCCAGTGGCATTTCATATCAGCTCTTCCAGGGGTGAGTGAGCCACTGGGGCTTAGCTTTCGCCCTTCTTAGAAGGGAACTGACCTGGGTTGAGGCCCTGTCACGACCCCACTCCTGCAGTCTCACTCATTCCTCCCCGTCCTCCCCACCCCCAGGGGAGGAACGTCAGCCTCATCTGACAGACGGAGAGAGGCAGACTCCAGGAGGGTGGGGAGCTCGCCCAGGAGTCCAAGACGGCACCCCCTCCGCTGTGCCCCGCCCCTCCTCGGGGTCAGGGACTGCCTGTGACCCAGTCTCAAGCCTGCCCCTGAAAGCCTCGTGGCTGCAGCCTTCCGCAACACCTGTGCACGGCGCGAGCCTAGACTCCCGCCAGGCGTCTCACAGCAAGCAGAGCTCACCGCTTCCCTCCCTCGTCCTAAGGCTGCGTCCATACTCTCGGCTCCAATTTCGCTTCTGAATCAAGTTGGATGCTGCCTCTTCCCACTTGGGAAATTCCCCACGGATTTGTGCTCGTTAATTTCAGGTCTTTTTTTTTCCAAATGTCAGGCAGAGTCGCCGACACTTATGGAAAACCTCCTGTGTTGGTGATGAGGAGGATCTGAGCACAGGGAGGCGAAATAACTGATAAACACATTTGCAGAGCAACAAGATGACAAGTGCAGATTCAAATAGCACCAACTGAGAACCACAGCGTCTAAGGGAACATCGAGGAAAGAAAGAGCCAGCGGTGTGATCGGTGCGGCAGACTTCCCTCGGGGCCAGAGCTGAGCCTCCACGGACAGCAGCGAGGGGTCCTGCTTAGACAGGGTGATGTCCACAGAGACGCGAGGCAGGAAGGCCATGTGACCGCCTCGCTGTCAAGTCTGGTTGGCGTCTTGCTGATGTCTCTGAAGGATGTGAGTCAGCCCTGGCGTGGCCCTCGGTGACCCTGCACAGCCTGATTCCCCAGCCACCCCGCCTGCCCCATTCTGTTCCACTGTCCCACTTATTCTTGTGACCTGGACTGTTACCTGTCAAGTCAGGCTCTTTCCCCCAAGCTTCGTCTGCATTTCCAGCCACATGTGGCTGTGCCCATAGGAACGATGCACCTTCAACCACACACAGTGTGTCTATGCCTGTGGGCCTGCATGGTGCCCCGAGCCCAAGTGATTTTGCCTACCGATCTCACTTCTCTGCTCTCAAGGCCACCAGTCATTCTCCCCATCCTGCCTCCAAACCAGTCGTCCCTGACTGCTCCTTCTCTTTTCTCACCAGATCTGCCACCCCCACTTCCTGACATCTTTTACTTGGACCTAAGCACTTTCCCTCTGTTCTCACTGCTGACACTGCCCGAGTTACCCCATGCCCTTCCCTCCCTGAGCCCCAAGCCCACCCTTCTTTTATGCCCTGCTTTGAGATGCTGGGGCTAGGACTCTGTGAACCCTAGTTCTCCTTTGCTGGGGGCTTCTTACGAGATTCTGCTGATGGGGGCAAGGGGAAGACCAGAAGGCTACTGTGAAGGAGGGGCTTGCTCCTTCCTATTTGCTTGCTGCAACTCTTGCCATCATCCCAGCCGGGGCTTCACCTTGGTGGCAGCAGTTTGTTCTTGTCCTTAGCGTCTGTTTTACTTTTTGGGTTTTTTTTTTTTTTTGGTTGCTATTTTGCACTCCCAGATCAGGCTCATCACTCCCTCTGAGAGACCAGTCTTGGGTGGGCAGGGCCCCCTTCTCAGAGATCTGGGTCTCAGCTCCGGGGGGTGGTTCCAGTTCTGATAACACCACCCGCTCCCCTCGGTGCACCCAGCCCTACTTCCCACAGCTATTGTCTCATAGGGTTTAATCAATACCCAGTGTTAAATTCTCTCTCTGGAAAGCCCTATCGTGGTTTCCGCACTTTGCCTGAACCCTGGCTTAGAACCAGGAGTGACTTCAAAGCACAGATCCTTAAGCACAGGCTGGAGCTGGTCCGGTCATGTCTTGCCCTGAACATGGCACCGAGCTCCTTACCAGTGGGAAATGGGTCCTAGCAGTCTGCAGCACATGGTGGCAGGAGGTACTGGTGACTCAACTCCTGATGTACCAGCACCAGCTGGGCCCTGCTCAGAGGTCTGGATCCCAGCACTGTGGGGCCATTCAGACTTCTGACAACCTGACCTCTACCCACCACTTCTGTGCTATCTCATCGATTTCTTACTTTTCCAGTTCTCCAACACCTGTTGAACCGATTCCATGTAATAAATTTTCTTTGTTGAAATGCCTCGTGCATTTTCTGTTTTCTTCACTGAAAACAATATTGCTAACTGGCCTTCTCCCTTCCCCTTTTCCTCCCTGCTCTAACTCACCTAGAGCACGCCGTCACCAGATGGGCCTTTTCTCCCATCATGCTCCCACACAAAGACCGGTGATGATTCCGTCCACTGCCCACCCTTCACCGATCTTCCAACTCTCTCTCCAACTCTCCCTCATACAAAACCTGGGCTCTACACTCCTATTCTTTTGATCCCTGAAAATTCCTCAAGTCCATTTGCTTCCAGGTCCCTCCAACCCAAGCCCAAATCTTGCCGGTTCTCTGCCAGACACAACTCAAAGTGTGTTTTCCCCAAGCAGCCTCTGAGGTCATTCTCCCTCCTTTGCCTTTACCTGTGTGGCTAACAGGGCTCACTTCAGGTAGCAGGAGATTGGATGCCAGAGCACCTGGACAGAGAGGCACTGTTAAGACCGCCCCCAGATATTGAGGGGTCACATAGCACAGTGTTTAGGGGTATGGACCCTGGAGTCAGGCTCTAGCTCCACCATTTACTAGCTGTGTGGTCTTAGGTGAGTTACTTAATCTCCTTGGGCCTAATCTGCCACATCTGTTAAATGGAGAAAAAAGCACCTATCGCATAGCATCTCACTCATGAGGATTTAATGAGCTAACATGTACACTGCCTGGCCTATAATGAGTGCTATTTAAATGTTTATTAAGTAACTAAAATATAGATAAATGTCATTGTTATTTTCTCTCTTCGGCAGAGCCACAACATTAAACAGCTGTGCCAAGAGGCAATTCCCCAGCATCTGCCACATGGAGGGCATCTGGTTTGTCTTTGCCGCATTATAACTTCTCATGACTATCTTAGCACTTCCATGACAGCAGGGCTGATTCATTCTTGTATTCTTACTGCACTCTGCATGCTGACTTACAAATAGTAGGTGCTCAATGAATATCTGTTGCATGGATCAACACTTGAATTGACTATCATGTCCCTTGTTATCTATATATGTGACAGAAAAAGATAAATTAACTCCGTTTTAACAGTGGACCTGCAAGGAGTGAAAGGAAAAGTAAAATCGGTGAGGGGTATATATGGGTGGGTGCGTACGTGTGTGTGTGTGTGTGCGTGCAGAGAACAGGAATATGAACTCAGGAGGCAGAAGACAGTGGAGACTGGACCCATCAGTCTTTTGGTCTCTGGAAATTTCCCAAGAGGGGATGCCTTTGAGACCTTGGAACAAGGATGCTGTGGACTGAGGGCCAGGCTGGAGTTCAGGGATGACCTACTCAGGCCATGGCTGAAATGAGGTGAGACAAACGTCGGAAGGAATGGGCTTCAAGAAGGGCCAAGGATGCAGGCCGCAGGCTTGAGGATGGTACAGCACAGCGCTAAGAACAAGCCCTGGAAATCAGATTGCTGGGTCTAGAGCCCAGCTCTGCCACTGACCGGCTGTGAGGTCCAGGGCGAGTGCCCTAACAACTCTTGGCCTCAGTCACCTCATCTGGAAAATCAGGCTAATGAAAGGACTGCCCCTGTAGGGATGTGGGATGCAGGATGGTCTGGGTTGAGCATTTAGCCCTGTGCCAGCACGTAGGAGGTGTTCAGTAAGTAGGCCCCACGATGGAGAGTTAGATTTAAAATAAAGAGCGAGCGAATAAGAGATGCAATAGTCAAAGAGAGGAGCCCATTAAAAAAAAAAAATCTAACTTGAGAAAATACAATCTTTCCCACCTTACCTGTGAGGAAACGGGCTCAGAAGTGCTTTAACCAAGATGATATAGTCAATAAGAGGAACAGCTAGAATTTCGTTTCATTACACAATACTGCCTCCCCTGGCATTTAGGAAACATGAGAACCTCTCGAGAACCCTTAATTTCTTCTGCTCCAATATGATTTGAGCTATTGTCAGTCATCTCTCTGTGTGACCCTTTTATTTCAAATTTCTGAGAAGTCATTAAAAATATTATCTACTTTCAATTCGGAAGGGTACAATGCAAAAAAGGAATCTCTTTTTTCTCTGCAGAACTCCTGCTGCTTCTTTCCTGAGCTGGTCGGGGAAATCTGGCGAGCTCATGAGTCTCAAAGGTAGCCTAAGTTAAGAATTTTGGAGCGGGGTAGACTGAAATCCTGTCTCTGACCTTCACTAGCAGGTGACCTTGAGCAAGAGACTTCACCTCTGGGCACCTTAGTAAGATCTCAACACTAGCAGCACCTACCCCACTGTGTATGGTGACTGGTGAAATGAGACACGTGTGTCTGGCATGCAGCAAGGACTCAGGAAAATACGTATTTGTTCAGTAGCCACAAAGTCAAGGCAGCTGTTTCTCTAAGTGTGAAAACTGATACAAGGGGAGCCTGACAGATGGAAATGGCACATATTTATTTTACAGATATTTATTGAGCACCTACTATGTTCCAGGCACGGTTCTGGGTGTTTGGATTTACTAGTCAACAAATCGTACAAAGATTTCTGCACTTGGGGGACTCAACACTTATTCTCTCTAGAGCAGGGCAGCACATCTTTGGGTCTTGAAGACAACATACAAGGGCCTTTTCCAAACTCTAGTCAACTCTACATTCCCCTCTCTTATCCCTATTATTAGAGGGGTGGGGATCAGGGAAAAATCACTAAAGTAAAGACTGCCGAAGTCATTGGTGCTGAACTTTGGAGTCCAAGAACTGACTTAGTTGAAGCACAAATAGGGATGGTTTAGCTGATTGTTTAATGAGTCTACGTCTCCTGATATGGCTCAGGCTGGGGAAGGTGGTGGTCTCAGAGTATGCTGAGGGTAGGGTGGGGGTGGAGGATCCAGCTGCCAAGTGCTTTGGAAGATAATTCTCCCACATCCAGTGGAAATGACTATCAGTAACTGCAAGGACTGGGGAACAGGGCAGGCAATTTACGTGATCAAAAGCTCTCGATAAATTATGAAGCATCTGGACTCCGGAGACCACCGTATTCACCCCAAGTTTTCAGACTCACCTGCCAGGATGCATTTGGCTGCCAGCTTCACCATGGTAACCGCCAACCACCACGGACCAGAGAGGGGAAGAGCGACGGCTACAGGAGATGGCAGAGTGGGCTTCGGGGGCTCCGGGTCTGCCTGGGAAGGGAGATGGGGGAGGGGGAAGGGCTAGGACTCACTCCGAGGGGCCTGCGACCGCGGTGGGGAAGGGGACAGGTGGGGCGGCTAAGAGAAGCGCTAGGGTCCGGGGAAGCAAGAGAGCTCCAGATGGGGCTCGGCTCAGACCTCAGAAAGTAGCCTGGAAAGATGAAAGCGTGGCGACACGGCTCCCCTCCCGGCCCAAGCCGCAGTCCCGAGGTCCAGGGACAAGTACCAAACACCCCGCCCCAACCACCGCGTCTAACACGCTCGCCAGGCGACCATCGCCCACGTACCCGCCTCCTCTTCCTCTCTCACCCTCGATTGGCTGCCGCCGAAAGCTCCACCCCTGCAGGCATCCCGCAGACCCAGTGGGGGGAGGCGGGCGGGGCGAGCATTCCTTCCTGGTGATACCATTCGTAGTAGTGTCTGCTCTTCAAGCTCTTACCGCTTGACGAATGGCTGTAGGAGACATCAATCATTTTCCTCTCCCGCCCCTACCTCGCCGGAAAGTCCCGGGAAAAGACGCTCCAACGCCGTGTAGCCCCGAGCCTTGATGAAAGAAGTTCTCTGATTGGCCGGAGGCTGGTCTGGACCATCTTCGGAGGAATGAGGCTCAGCTTCACCCCTTGCCCTTCTAGAAGTGGGTTCTCCCACGAAGGGGGTCTTTTGGGCTCGCGGGAAGCTGGAACGGCGCCTGCGCAGTGGGTAGGTTGCGGTGGCTAAAACTCAGCGCGCGGGTTTGAGCGCCACGGAATTCGCAGCTCTTTTTGCTTCCCCAATTCCATCCCGGGAGTGGAGCTGTAAGGTGTTTTGAGAAATCCAGCCCTGGCTTCGCATCCGGCAGCGACCTCTCATTTTGTATACGCTTTGAAATCTAAAATACGAAAGCGTTTAAGGTGATGCCTGTGAACAAATGGGAGAACGACTAAACTTTGGGCGGTTGAATGAGGCAACGCATGGATTTGGGGTCTTACTCTCCTGGGAGCCCATTTGCTCCCATTGTAAAATGGAGATATGTCGCGTGCCACAGATTGTATGCAAGCTTGTAGTCGAGGACTTTGCCAACACGCAGGAAGGATCCGTAAATAACAGTTAACTTTCCTGGGAGGTCCCTCTTGCTGTGCAGTCAGGAAACCCAGACTTAAATCACTGCCGTGGGCAGAAGTCCAACCTACCTCATGGTAGGATTGAGAGTGAGAAAGAGTAGGGACAGTGTAGGTGTTCAATTAATGATGTATTATCTTTCTTTTATTTTTACAAACAAGTAATTGTTGAGTGGATGAGCGAGAAGGAATTTATCTAGACAGACTTTGGGTTTATCATCAACGTCATAGGGTGGGCAAATGCACCCCCTGTTCTCACTTTTGCTGGGATCCCTGGGAACTTGCTCACTAAACAGAGGGAAAAGCCGCCGCTAGCATTTGGAACAGAATCCAGCATGGTGAGACACTCAATAAATATTTTTGAATGAATGAATGAATTTGGTCGAGTTTACCTTTCTGGTCATCCATTCATTCAACTAGCAATTCTTGAGCTTTTGCTTTGTGGGGTACACGGGCTTAGTGCTGGGCTTATTTCAAGGACCATTCAGATGGGAGGAGCCTGAGGCCTGGGCCCTCCCCCCTCCCCTGCCCCGCTCCGCCCCGCGCTGGACCCACAGGCTTGGTGGAGGAGAAGGGGTTAATAGCTCTGCTCCCCTCAGTGTGCGGCTGTTTCGGCTGACCCGGAAGCAAGGACTTGGCTGGGAGGGGAGGAGAAGGGAAACTGTCACTTGTTCCCAGGGTATCTTCAATCATCCCAGGCCGGGCGCCTCCTGATCGCTCTGACAAGCGGCTGCGAGGAGCGGGGCTTGGCATTCCCTGCACAGCCCCGGGGCTGAGTTTACCCACTACGGGGTGCAAGCCTCCCTGCATCTCCCTATCGCAGTCGGAGGATGTGTGGGTCTGCCTCTGCCCTATCACTTGTAGGCGTATTAGCAAGATCCTTGGACACAAAATCTCTTTGAATAAAGAAGAGGTTCTAGGGGAAATTAGTGGGGAAAAGACTTTTGAGAGTCATTCTGCATGAACCCTCGCGAAGAAAACCGTTGGTTCATTAAAGCAGACTTCCTGTAATGCCCTCATGTCAGAGGCTAATGCAAGAAAGAGAGAGGTAGTAGATTCGTAAGAATTTTATATATTTAGATCAGGGTTTCTCCAACTTCAGCACTCTTGAAATTTGGGGCTGGGTAATTCTTCATAGTTGGGGGCTGACTTTTGCATTATAAGATGTTTAATGGCATTCTGGCTTCTACCCACCCGATGCCAGAATCCATCTCCCTACTTTTGACAACCAAAAATGTCTCCAGGCATTGCCAACGGTCCCCTGGGGCTGCAAAATTGTCCATGGATGAGCACCTCTGGTTTAGATGTTACTAACTCAATGAATGAGGAGTGTTGATTTTAAAATTGAAATCTGCAAGGACCAGGGGCTCCGAGTGTCTGGGTTTGAATCCCCACTTCGTCAGGTAACCTCTCCATGCCTCAGTTTCCTAACTGATCGTTTGGGTGCTGTGAGCATCACGTGTTAAGGCGTGTAAAGGATATAGAACAGCCCCTGACAAGTAGTGAGACTCCATAAATGCCAGCTGGTATTAACAGCCATGGGCTGAGGACGAATCTTCGGAGGGCAATTTATAACGCTCTGGCGGTGATCTGTTTTATAACGTCCTATAATGCACTGTGTTGCATGTGGTATGCTGCCTTCTCTGGGTGCAGGCTTGTGGTCATGACCTTTGCTGCTCGGCTTTTCTCTGTTCATGCGAGCCTGGCTGTTTATGCCTCTGCTGATGCAGTGCTTGGTGATGCTTATCTCGGTAAAGGGCAGAGGAAACGCCACCGACTCGGTTCCCATGCGTCCAGAATGCAAAGCAGAGCCATGAGCCATGGCCTCGGAACTGCACGCAGGCTGTGATGCACTGTCTCGGTCACCAGGGGGCAGCAGCAACCAGGGAAATACCGCTGCAGGAAGCAGCCAAGGGTTGCGGGGTCTTTTTGATTTGGTTGGCTACTACCTTTATTTAAAGTTGAGCTAATGATCCTTCCAGAGCCACCCGAGGCCTCCTTTACCAGCCCGGGATAGCTCATATGTGGGAGCCAAGAACTGCGTTTCCAGAATGATCCATGTTTAGCACCAAGAGGTTGGCATCCAGGCTGATAATTTACCTGGGTATCTCTCTCCCTTTGATTCACAGCCCAGAACCTGCCACTCTGACCTCGGGTCCTGCTTGAGGTTTCACCCTGGGGGCTGCCAATGTTCCTCACTGTTCCCATCTATAACACTTGTAGAGCTGTGTTTCCAGGAGAGGACAAATAATTTGGAATGGCTCAGTCTGCACCCAGGGCTAATTCTGTTGGAGGCAAAGTTAAGCTGGGTATTGTTGCTTGCCTGTGCTTTCCCCCTTCCATGCCCTCTCCCCGCTCCCTACTCCTGGAGGCTCCTCACCCACTGCCCCCTGCTGAGCTGAGTGACAGATCAGCCCTCCCCGAGCAGCCCAGTGTCTCCTGCTCAGACTCCATCTTAGCTTGCCACCTGCCCTTGCCTTCAATAACAGCTCAGAATGTCATTCTCTCATACTTCTTCTGAATCCAGTCTCCAGCCTGCCCCCCACCTCCCAACTAGCAGCCAGTGTCATCTTTTTAAAAATCCTAATTTTGAATGAACAATCTCTTTCCTAGGTTTAAAATTTAAGACATAGAAAGGAATATGCATCTGTTCCCACCCCTGGCCCCATGCAGTTCCCACCCCCAGGGACGCCCTCTCAGCAGGTGGTTGTACACCCTTTCAGGGATAGCTTAGGTACATTCCAGCAAATGCATTTATATTATATATTTTCTTATTCTTTCTTTCCTCCTTTCTCCCCACAGTTATCTTCCCAAACAGTCTTCTACACTTGGCTTTTTCCCTCTAACAAGGTACTTTGGAGAGGTTCCATGTCAGTTATGGAAAAAGCCCCTCATTCTCTTTTTAGGGTTATGTCTGGTTCAATTGTAGAGCATGATCTTTCTAAACCTTGTCATATTTCCACTGAAAACCTCTCAAAGACTTAAGTGTCTCTGGGGTAACCTCTGCCTTCCCCACAGGCACTGTCCAGGTGGGTGAGTCCCCCCATCCCCCCCAGCTTCTTTGCACTTTCTGTGCCCGGGGCAGGATGGGTCTCTCTGGTTCTTAAACTTGACCTTTGCCCATGAGCTCCTTTGTTAGAAGGGCCTTCCCCTTTTTACCAGGTCCACTCATCTTGTGCTTTTTTCAGCTCAGATACCTCTTGTACCGCATACCCTGTACATTTCCTTAACTGCAGTGAGTGGCATTTTTAGCTGAGGGCAGCGCTGCCTGGAGCCAGGTGTGCAAATCCCAACCCCGCCACTTCCTAACTGGGTAACCTTGAGCTGCTTGCAACCCTCTCTGCCTCGGTTTTCTCCCATGTGGAATGGGAGCAGCCACAGAACCTGCGTCATGGGGTTTTGTGATGGGGATTAAGGCGTTAGCATGGAACAGGCACCGGGTAGCACTTGTTGCGCGGTGTCTGCCGTAAGGAGGGTGGTGATTGGAGCACCCTAAATGGAAACTTCCTTGAGGGTGCGGGCATGTCTCCTTTGGTAGCCATCACATCCCAGTGCCTGGTAGAGAGCCGACTGGCATATTTACACGTCAGAATAGGCCTCTGGAGGGATCAGTGTCCTCACCCAGAAGTTTCCAAACCAGGTAGGCCCCCGTGATACTTGTTATTAATAACAGCCAACAGTAATTGACCCTGAACTTGTGCCTGTTCTCTTCTAGCCCTTTACATCCATTCTCTTATCCCATCCTCACAACAATCTTGACAGGTAGGTAACATCGTTATTCCCATTTTACAGGTGAGGAAACTGAGGCACGGAGAGGTTGAGTCATTTGCCAGAGGTCGCACAGCAGCACTGCTAGGAGCCCAACCCAGGAAGCCTGCTAGGAAGCAATAAGAGCGTGAAAGCACTGTTTAAGCTCCAAGAAGGTTGTGTGCAGCCAAGGGTGAGCTTTCTCAGGCTGCCTGTTTCAATTCTGGGCAAGTTGTGGGACCTGGCTCAAATGCCCCTTCTTTCTCCAAACCACAGCCATGGCCTAATGCATTTTGGACCCTCAGAGGGGAGGTGGTTGCTCTGGGTTCAGGTCCTGCTCTATCCTCCAAGGTCTGCCAGTGCCTCCCACCTCTCCTGAATCTTCTTGCTGCCTGCCACAAGCACAGGTCCTGCCTGGCTTTTCAGAGGAGCACCCCCTCCTCCACTCCCGCGTTCCCTACACTTCCATTTGAAGCTTGGCTTCTCTAAGGATTTCATCTCTCTCACCTCCCACCAATTCCATAATCCGTTGCTAACTGTCTCCCTCCAAACCTGTACCAAAGGTCACTCACGGCTGCATGGCAGTTCCAATGGCAGGTCTCAAGAATAGGGGTCGCTGTGCACTTGCTGCCTGCCAGGCCCGTGATGAGCCTGTAAGCCTTGGGCCAACCACGTCAAGTGAGAATTATGGTTATTCCAATGGGGAAACCGTGGCACAGAGATGTTTGGCAATGTGCCAAGGAACACACATTTGAGCCCTTGGGGCTGGGCTCTGCAGGCAGGCAGGCTGGCTCCTCAGGCCCCCTCTTGATTGCTGTGCTGCACTGTCCCTGCCGGGGCATCCCGGCGGAGCTGGCAAGGCTGGCCTCGCCTCCCTTCCTCCTGCCCCCTGAGTGCTGTCTCTGATGCGCTGGAGGCTTCTCTGTTCCCTGCTCCTGATGGTGGTCCCCTGGGGCTCTGTCCCTCCACCCCCCCCTTCCCTCCAGGGCCCCTGGTGAGTGCACTCAGGCCTGTGACTTACCTCCCACAGCGGGCTACTCGGCAATAACACCCCCCACTCCCACCCTGCCCATCGCTAGCTCAGGCAGTTATTATGAGGGTTAAACCTGACACCTCAAGTTGCCTAAGATACGCTGTGCAAACTAAAGTACTGGGCCAAGGGACTTGTGATGAAACCTGACAGACACACCAAGTTCTGTTGAAGTCAAGGTTTACGAGAGGGAGGCTATTGCATTGCAAACCCAAAATCAAGATCACCTCTGTAAGAGGAGCTGGCGCAAGGGGGCGGAGGCGAGTGACCGGAATCCTTGAAAGCTGGGCCAGGCACACAGCAGGAGCTCAGCAAGTTACAGTGCCCTACCCCCCACTGTGAAGTAAGTGCTCATATTTGTCAGCTCCTGTGGAGTTCTTAACAGTCCTGGGGGTTGGGGCTCAGCCCCTCCAAAAGGAGGGGCTCAGAGACATGGAGAACAAGGGGCAGCCCCTGAGCCTCAAGAGTCCTGCCTACTGGATGAGGTGGGGGTATCAATGGGTGCCACTTGGGGTCGGGGGCAGGCTGCCTCAGTGGGGCACAGCGGGTGGAGCAGGCCCACAGGCCCACTCAGGACAGGAATGAAAGGACAGAATGTCAGCTCCACAAGGACAGGGATTTTTGATTTCTGCTTTCTTCCCTGCTGTTATCCCCCAAGATCTATAATAGTGCCTGGTACAAAATTCACATTTATTGAAAGAAAGAAAGGAATGAATGAAGGAAAGAATATATGAATGAAAAGATGCGATGGCCTAATGCTGGATGAGAACAGAGGTGAAAACAGGCGGAGGGGAGGAAGTCGGTATTCGGTACGCAAGGAGTTCAGAGGTGGAGAAACGAGCAGTGTGTGAGAGCAAGGCACAATCTGTGCCCTCCAAAGAAGAGGTTTCTGCTGTGGATAGGCTTGGTCTCAAACCCTACGTGGACTTTTGGTTACTCATTCAGCTTCCTAGGTGTCTCAGGGGACAGATGTCCTTGGAGGAAGGCATGCTATTTCAGTCACTAGAAAAAATCATTCCAGAAGTGGGAATTAATCAGTGTACTTCTGAGTTATGTTTCAGGCTCTTGTGAGTTTGGCTAGCACATGTCAGTCTTTGAAATTTTACAAAATCAAGCCCAACTGGTATCAACTTTTCCACAAATTTAGGAGGCAGATGTAGTTGTCTTTTTTATTGTTCCATTAGTTTTTTAAGGCCTACCTCATCTCCAGCCTACTTTATTAGAAGAAAGTCTCTAGTGCCTTCCTTTTAAGGAGCACCCCTTTCCCAACAAGTGTCCGGGAATCCCAGGGGCTTATATAAAATAATACCATCTGTCTGGCTTCCAGTTGCAAGAAGAGGGAAAACTGTGGTTTGATAAGTGGTGGAAACTCCACTTTCTCCTCCTTACTGATAAGAATCTGATTTTTAGCAAGACACGGAGCCATCTTTCCTGTTTTTTCTTGCAATTAGGTCACAAAGTTTTGGTTAATGGGTTAAAGTGAAAGTGGTATGTGCGACATATGCCAGAAGTCCTTAAAGGGCAGAGATGTGCCACTCTTCTGCCTTCTTTTTCTTCTTGTTCACTGGTTTCTGGATGTGATGGCTGAAGCACAAGCAGGTATATGGAACCATTGGGTAGAAGTTGCATGTGGAGGATGGCAGAGCAGCGACATAGAAGGAACCTGGATCCCTGACCCCATGGAATAGCATGCTTTCCCTGACTATATACCCGCCGGTCCTGACTGCTTATTTCTGGACTCATTCCACATTGGAGAGCAGTACCCTTCTATCTTATTTAAATCCCTCTGTGGTAGTTAGAGTCAGTTGTCAACTTGGCCAGGCAAAGGCACCTAGTCTTGTTGCTGTGGACATGAGCCAATGGCACGTGAACCTCATCTGTTGCTGATTACATCTGCAGTTGGCTAGGAGGCGTGCCTGCTGCAATGAGTGACGTTTGATTTAATTGGCTGGTGCTTAAATGAGAGAACTCAGCTGTAGCACAGCCCAAGCAGCTCAGCATACCTCATCTCAGCACTCGCAGCTCAGCCCAGGCCTTTGGAGATGCAGAAAGGAATCACCCCAGGGAAAGTTGTTGGAACCCAGAGGCCTGGAGAGAAGGCCGGCAGAGATTGCCCTGTATCTTCCCGTGTAAGAAAGACCCTCAGTTGAAAGTTAGCTGCCTTTCCTCTGAAGAACTAATGAAATAAACCCCCTTTTATTAAAAGCCAATCCGTCTCTGGTGTGTTGCATTCCGGCAGCTAGCAAACTAGAACACCCTTACTTGGGGTTTTCTGCCACTCACCACCACATGGTGATGCTTTTGAAGAGGAATCCTATGGTACTTAGCTACTGCTGGAATGATTGTGATCTCTGCTGGGTCCCCACTCAGGCCACTGGGGTTTGTGGAGGGAAACCTTGCCTGGAGGAGATCAGCTTCCTTGTTCTCATCCACCCCCCAGAACACCCACAGGTCCAGAGGTGCTGAGGACAGACTGGCTGTGGCATCTGATGCCCCGCAGACCCAGAACTATATCCCCTCCCCACCCCAGGGCTCTGCTACCAGGGACTGGGCAGTTTTCCCTTTGGAACCCCTGAACAAAAAAGATGTCTCTTGTCCACCGTCTCAAGGAGAAGACCCACAGCGACACTAAGGAGATGCTCTGGCCTCTCACTTGCTGGGGGAAGGCTTTCAAAATCCCACCACTTTAATCTTTGCTGGGAAAAAACAGTTTAGGGAAATGCAAAGCCGAACACGAGATACTGAGTTGTATGGTGGACTCCCTCAAAGTGTTGGCACTTTCCCTCTCTGATGTCACTGTTTAAGTCCGTCAAGCTTCAACAGGAGGTGCGTCCATTCTCCAGAGCAGGAAACTGAGGCTCAGAGAGGTGGAATGACATGCCAGCCTGATGATGGGACACAGTAGTAGAGAGCGAGATTGGGATTCGAATTCAAATCTTCTCTTTCCAGGTCTGCTCCACTGCTTAGTGGCTGAGTGACCTTGGGAAGGCTGATGGACTTTGCTGAGCCTCCGTTTCCTTATCTGTGAAATGGGGCTAATAGAAACTATGTCAGAGAGCTGTGAGGATAAGATGGGTTAACACCTATAAACCACACGATACAGCGGTGGCTACTGAGTAAGCAGTCAACAAATGCTGGCTGTTATTATTACCCCAGGGCATGCTGTTGTTAAATGAAGGAACGAATGGACAAATAAATGAATGAATAACATGAATCTGTGCCAGCACTCTACAGAGGACAGGAAGTTTTCCTTGCAAGAAATCTAAGAAACAAAGGCAATTTTCTTTAGATGGAAATAAAGTGACTATTATTATTAAAAGCCCCCTATTGTGGCTAAAGAATTGGGCATTCCTTCCTCTGTGTTGTTTATATTCTTGAAGGTTCTTTTCAAAAGCAGAGACTGGGCTGGCCCCATAGAAGACTCTGTGATGATCTCTGTGGCAATGCCGACAAAGTGGTGTTTTGTGATGAGTTTGCAAGAAACCTTCCAATAACTGACCCTCTGCTCCAGCAAAAAGCTTTGAATTTTGCAAAACTGCTCAGGCATAGCAATTTCTCATCTGGTGCTGGCTGGCCCAGCAAGTTTTGCAGCCTTCCCAGAATTGTCTCCGAAGCATTCTGCTGAACTGATTGCCCTCTGCTACTTTCTGGAGAGTTAACAGATGTGAGTGTTAGAGGAGAGGGTGACAAGTGGCCGGAGACCTGGAGAGACCCAGGGCGGTCAGAGAGGAGTTGGCTTCTCACTGAGCAGGTCTGAGGTGCCATGGCGCATACAGAAAACATCAGGCCACTCTCTTTTTCTGCAGCCTGATTTTCAAGAGCCTTTGAATTGGAATGGCTTTCCTGCTGCATTCTGCTAACAGCTGCACATAACTAGCCACTTTCTATTTGGTGGCCCTAAATATGGGATGCACTCTGGGGCTGTTACACACAGAATCTCATAAGTGGAGGAGTTTAGTGGGCATAAGCTTGGGCTCTAGGGTCAGATAAATGTGGGGTGAACCCTGGTTCCAACAGGCTTGGGGCTCCCCCCATAAGCAGATCTTGAATGTGGATCTGAGTTCAGTGGTTTCTTTGTGAGGCAATTCCAGGAAGTATCGCTAGGGGGTGTGGGGGAGGGAAAGAAGGCAAGAGGGGGCTCGAAAGTCAGCTCCCGCCGTGGGTATCAGGAACTCCATCCTGCTGGGAGCTCCAGGACACCTCGTGGAGCTGAGCTGCAAGTCGTGCCAGTGGAGGGGTAAAGGCTGGCATGTGCACATCCAGCTCCCCAGCCAACACTGGCTGATGGCGGCACAGGCCTTTTACCCCTGCGCTGTGCAGGAGCTGAGTGGGAGCGCACAGGCAGGAAGTGCAAGCCCTTGGATGCGAGTCTCAGGTCTCTATGCCAAACGTTCAGCCAGAAGAGGTAGATCCTGAGGGAAGGGTGAGGCCAGGTGGGCATGGGGGCATCTGCCACAAATGTGATACCTCCTCTCCCCCAGCAGTCATTTGACCTCTCCTGCCTTATTCTCCTGCTCTGTTAAAAAGGAATAAAAATATTGCATGGGCTTGGTGTAAGAACTGAAGGGAGAGGGGTTGTCAAGCACACATCAGAGTGCGGAGTGTGGCTACGATTATAATTTGCTCTCCCTCTGCCTGGAAGGCCCTTTGCCTCTTTATTTATTTATTTTTAGTTTTTATGTCCCTTTGCCTCCTTTTTTAATCAAAGGATTTCTATTTACCCTTCAAAGCCCAGTTTAAATGGCACATCTTCTATGACACCTACTTTCCTAAATTTTCAATAATAACTATTGATTGGTTAGAATCATGTTTGCTACATGTACTAACCACACAGGGGCTTATTTTCCTCCTATCACAAGCATACCCAAGATGGGCAGCCTCTGTACTGGTATGACAGCGTCCAGGGTCCACCAGGAACCCAGGCTCCTCCTAGCTCTGGAATGGTATCTTCACTACCTGTATCTTTAATCTCTGACATTGTAAGATAGCAGCTCTAAGTTTGGGTGCCCTGGTTGCATCTTTAGACAGAAAAGACTCATGCAGGGATGTATGTTTACATCTCATAGGACGCTGGATGTCCTGGTCTCAGAAGTATTTTTCATAGGGCACGTTGCTGTCTTGCCCCAAATGGGGTTGTGATAGAGAGGAAGAGGTGGGAATAGATACCGAATAGGAAACTATAATAAATATCACCTCTAAAAACATTAAAATGTATGTGTTGTTATGGAATGTTATAGAATGTCCATGATGACTATTTTACGGGATACACTATTGTTCATTTGTGGATGCCCCATCTCCTGTCTCAGCCTCACTCCTTCCCTTGGGAACAGAGGCTGCCACCACCTCTGCAGCCTCCTACTCTCTGGAGTCCAGCACTTGCTCGGAAGGGAGAATGGGTCATGGTCTAGGCACCAGGGAAGTCCAGCCTTAGGCCCAGCAGAGTCAGCAGCTGGTTGTGTCACTGTCGTTAGGACACAGGGCGGGAGCCAGGAGGTGGTGAGCACACCGCAGGGACAGCCGCCGAGACAGCAGAATGGCAGGAGCAACATTTGATGCAAACCATTCTCCTCTGAGCCTGGGTGTCAACAGTGCATCGCAGCTGGTGCTGGAGTTCTGAACACTGGATCAGGTCAGGAAGGAGAAAATGAAAAGAACGTCCTGGAAAACTTCTCCACCTCTTTAGGACATGGCACCGCCTTTGGAGCCATCTGCACAGCACCTGTGCCCAATAAATATCTGGTGAAGTGAATGATTCAACAAGGGGGCAAGCAGCCAGCGGGAGGGTAAACAGATTTTGAATGGTGGCTGGCTCAGATCATAGGGACTCTGAGTTGGAAGGAGCTTACTTCCCTGGGGGAACTCTCCTGCTGAGGTCTGAGTCCTTCCAACAAGTTTCCTTCTTGGGAACACTCACTGCCTCACCGGGCAGCTCATGCCGCTGCCCACTGGCGCTAAGTGTAGACGTGCCTTCCTCAGGTTTGGTCAAGAGCTTCACCTTTGTAAATCCACCTGCTTGGTCTTGATTTTGTGCCAGCAGAGTCACACAGAATAAACCCAGTTCCTCTTCAGGCTACACTCCCAGCCTGTCATTATGGAAAGGCTTCCTCCTCCACGTGTGCAGGCTTGGTTTTTTTTTCTTCGCCATGTGTTTGTTGTTGTCATCTTCATTTAATGTGTCAACTCAACAGAGATGTTTTAAACACCATCTTTGTGCTAAGTGCTGGGCCACAGTGGTGAGTGGGATAGCCTTGATCTCAGCTCTCAGGAAACCCAACCATCGAATGGGGAGGACAGGTGATTAAAGAAGCGATAGGCATAAAGTGAAGTGGGTGCTGAAAGAGCAACCAGAGAGGATGGGCCAGGATGGCGGCTTAGCAAGGTGTGGGATTTAGTTCGTCCTCCAGAGTAGCTAGTGAATAGCCAGGAACAGTACAGAACAACTGCTGGGGCTACGTCAGTGACCAGACACACAGCGTACCCCAGTCTGGACCAGCTGGACCGGCTGCGAGCCCCCCCAGAACTGTGAGTTCCCCAAGCCGTGGTGGCCAGTGCCCCTCCCCACAGGCTGCTTCCCAAAGGGGAAAGGAAAGAGACTTTACCGGCAGCAGGGGCTGAGCACAACCAAAGGCCAATTGTGGAATTAATTCACAAATTCTGACTGCTAAAAATAGGCCCCCAGCTCAGCTGAACCTTGAGTGAAAGTGGAGGTTGTTGGGTTTTGCCCTCGTGCAGAGAGGGCAGGGCTGATGGAAAGAGGAAAAAAAAAAGCAACAGAGGTTTTTTTTTTGAATTTGAAAAGGTCTGAGCCCTGAAGGAAAGGAGGGCGCACATAGGACCTGGAAATACACAGAGCAACGTACCAACTTAAGCTCTTGATTGGCAAACCCGAGGAACAGGGGTCCAGATCTGAAAAGGACTTTTCTTTTTCGTGGCTGTGTTTCTATGGCTTGACTGCTCTTTAAATACAGCTACAGGGCTTCTCAGGCTCCAATTTCTCCAGGCATAGGCAGAATTGAACTTGTTTGAGAGCTTGTCCGGAGCTTGTGCCTTCCCTAGGAGAGGGGTGGGGCCCAGCTCAGGTGGAATCCCTCTCTCAAGGAGTTCAGACCCCAGGGTCTGAAAAAATCACTTCAGGGTCTGAAGTGATTAATGTCAGCCTACAACCTCTCCTCTGTCTCCACCAGGCTCCCAGCAGGGAGAGTCTGCTGAAGTTAAAGGTACCACATCATCTTATGCTGGTGGGACCTGCAGGCAGACAAGCGCTACATACTGGGCAGGATAGGAAAAACAGAGTCCAGAGACTTCACAGGAAAGTCTTTCAACCTGCTGGGTCTCACCCTCAGGGAAAACTGATGCAGGTGACTCTTTCCTCCTGATAGGAGGCCAGTTTGGTCTGGGAAATTCTCACTGGGGTCTGTAATACCTAAGTAGACCCTCCTGAGGTGGGGGTGGGGGGAAGGCACCATACAGGCAGGGAAAGAAACAAAAAAACAAGAACTGAAAAATTCTGATCTATTAAACAAAACTGAAGCTAGAGGACTAGAATAAGCTGAACTGAATGTCAAAAAACAGATAGATGACAAAGTCATCCAGCAAGAAAATCCTAGGTAAAAAAAAGTGAAAACAATCTCCAGAATAAGCTAATTAAGGTAATTAAATGCCTAGACACCAGCAAAAACTAATGAATCATACTAGGAAAATGGAAGATATGGCCTAGTCAAAGGAACAAACCAACAATTCAAATGAGATACAGGAGTTGAAACAATTAATTCAGAATGTTCAAACACACATGGAAAACCTCATCAAAAATCAAATCAGTGAATTGAGGGAGGATATAAAGAAGGAAAGGAATGAACAAAAAGAAGAAATTGAAAGTCTGAAAAAACAAATCACAGAGCTTATGGGGATGAAAGGCACAGTAGAAGCAATGAAAAAAACTGGAAACCTACAATGGTAGATTTCGAGAGGCAGAAGATAGGATTAGTGAACTGGAGGACAGGACATCTGAAATCCAACAAGCAAAAGAAAATATAAGGAAAAGAATGGAAAAATATGAGGAGGGACTCAGGGAATCGAATGACAACATGAAGCACATGAATATACATGTTGTGGGTGTCCCAGAAGGAGAAGAGAAGGGAAAAGGAGGAGAAAAACTACTGGAGGAAATTATCACGAAAAAATTTCCCAACGCTTATGAAAGACTTAAAATTACAGATCAAAAAATGCAGCATACCCCAAAGAGAACAGATCCAAATAGACGTACTCCAAGACACTTACTAATCAGAATGTCAGAGGTCAAAGAGAAAGAGAGAATCTTGAAAGCAGCAAGAGAAAAGCAATCCATCACATACAAGGGAGCCCAATAAAACTATGCATAGATTTCTCAGCAGAAACCATGGAAGTGAGAAGACAGTGGGATGATATATTTAAGATACTAAAAGAGAAAAACTGCCAACCATGAATACTGTATCCAGCAAAATTGTCCTTCAAAAACGAGGGGGAGGACGGGTGATGGTGGCTCAGTGGCAGAGTTTTCATCTGCCATGCCAGAGACCTAGGTTTGATTCCCAGTGCCTGCCCGTGTAATAAAAAAGAAAAAGAAAACTGAAAAAAAAAATGAAGGGGAAATTAAAACATTTTCAGACAAAAAATCACTGAGAGAATTAGTGACTAAGAGACCAGCTCTGCAAGAGATACTAAAGGGAGCACTAGAGACAGATGGAAAAAGACAGGAGAGAGAGGTGTGGCGAAGAGTGTAGAAATGAAGACTATGAGTAAAGGTAAAAAGAAGAAAAATGAGATTGACATATAAAATCCAAAAGCCAACATGGTAGAAGAAAGTACTGCCCATACAGTAATAACACAAAATGTTAATGGATTAAACTCCCCAATCAAAAGAAACAGATTGGCAGAATGGATTAAAAAACAGAAACAATCTATATGCTGTCTACAGGAGACACAGCTTAGACCCAAGAATAAACATAAGTTGAAAGTGAAAGGTTGGGAAAAGATATTTCATGCAAATAACAATCAGAAAAGAGCAGGAGTAGCTATACTAATATCCAACAAATTAGACTTCATATGTAAAATGGTTACAAGAGACAAAGAAGGGCACTATATATTACTAAAAGGAACAATTCAACCAGAAGACATAACAATCATAAATATTTATGCACTGAGCCAGAATGCTCCAAAATACATGAGGCAAACACTGAAAACACTGAAAAGAGAAATAGATACATCTACCATAATAGTTGGAGACTTCAATTCCCCACTCTCATCAATGGACAGAACATCTAGACAGAGGGTCAATAAACAGAGAATTTGAATAATATAAAAATGAGCTAAACTTAACAGACATTTATAGGACATTACACCCCACAATAGCAGAATACACCTTCTTCTCAAGTGCTCATGGATCATTCTCAAGGATAGACCATATGCTGGGTCACAAAGCAAGTCTCACTAAATTTAAAAAGATTGAAATCATACCAAACACTTTCTCAGATCATAAAGGAATGAAGTTGGAAATCATTAATAGGCAGAGTGCCAGAAAATTCACAAGTATGTGGAGGCTCAACAACACACTCTTAAACAACCAGTGGGTCAAGGAAGAAATTACAAGAGAAATCAGTGAATATCTCGAGGCAAATGAAAATGAAAACACAACATATCAAAACTTATGGGATGCAGCAAAGGCAGTGCTAAGAGGGAAATTTATTGCCCTAAATGCCTATATCAAAAAAGAAGAAAGGGCAAAAATCGAGGAATTAACTGTCCACTTGGAAGAACTAGAGAAAGAACAGCAAACTCACCCCAAAGCAAGCAAAAGGAAAGAAATAAAGAAAATTAGAGCAGAAATTAATGAAATTGAGAACATAGAAACAATAGAGAAAATAAACAAAACCAGAAGTTGGTTCTATGAGAAAATCAATAAGATTGAGGGACCATTAGCAAGGTTGTCGAAAAGAAGAAGAGAGAGGATGCAAATAAATAAAATCAGAAATGAAGGAGGAGACATAACAACTGACCCCGCAGAAATAAAGGTGATAATGAGAGGATACTATGAACAAGTTTATGCTAATAAACTTGGCAATGTAGATGAAATGGACAACTTCCTAGAAAGGCATGAACAACAAACTTTGACTCGAGAAGAAACAGACAACCTCAACAAACCAATCACAAGTAAAGAAACTGAATCAGTCATTAAGAAGCTCCCCCCCCCAAAAGAAAAGTCCAGGACCAGATGGCTTCACGTGTGAATTCTACCAAACATTCAAGAAAGAATCAGTACCAATTCTGCTCAAACTCTTCAAAAAAATTCAAGAGTAGGGAAAGCTACCTAACTTATTCTATGAAGCCAACATCATCCTCATATCAAAGCCAGACAAAGATATTACAAGAAAAGGAAACTATAGACCAATCCCTCTAATGAATATAGATGCAAAAATCCTCAACAAAATTCTTGCAAATCAAATCCAGCAGCACATTAAAAGAATTATACACCATGATCAAGTAGGATTCATCCCAGGTATGCAAGGATGGTTCAACATAAGAAAATCAATTAATGTAATACACCATAGCAACAAATCAAAGCAAAAAAACCACATGATCATCTCAATTGATGCAGAAAAGGCATTTGACAAAATTTAACATCCTTTCCTGTTGAGAACACTTCAAAGGGTAGGAATAGAAGGGAACTTCCTCAACATGATAAAGGGAATATATGAAAAACCCATAGCTAACATCATCCTCAGTGGGGAAAAACTGAAAACTTTCCCTCTAAGATCAGGAACAAGACAAGGATGTCCACTATCACCATTGTTATTCAACATTGTGTTGAAAGTTCTAGCAGAGCAATTAGACAAGAAAAAGAAATATAAGGCATCAAAATTGGAAAGAAAGAAGCAAAACTCTCACTGTTTGCAGATGATATGATACTATATGTTCAGAACCCTGAAAAATCCACAGCAAAACTATTAGAGCTAATAAATGAGTACAGCAAAGTTGCAGGTTACAAGATCAACACTCAAAAATCTGTAGTGTTCATTACACTAGTAGTGAACAATCTGAGGGGGAAATCAAGAAAAAGATTCCATTTACAATTGCAACCAAAAGAATAAAATGCTTAGGAATAAATTTAACTAAAGGTACAAAGGACCTATACAAAGAAAACTACAAGAAATTGTCAAAAGAAATCACAGAAGGCCTAAATAAATGGAAGGGCATACTGTGTTCATGGATTGGAAGGCTAAATATAGTTAAGATGTCAATTCTACCTAAATTGATTTATAGATTCAATGAAATACCAATTAGAATCCCAAAAACTTACTTTTCAGAAATGGAAAAATCAATAACCAAATTTATCTGGAAGGGCAGGGTGCCCCGAATAGCTAAAAATATCCTGAGAAAGAAAAATGAAGTTGGAGGTCTCACGCTACCTGACTTTAAGGCATATTATGAAGCTACAGTGGTCAAAACAGCATGGTACTGGCATAAAGATAGATATACTGACCAATGGAGTCTAATAGAGTGTTCAGATGTAGACCCTCTCATCTATGGACAATTGATCTTTGATAAGGCAGTCAAGCCAATTCACCTGGGACAGAACAGTCTTTTCAATAAATGGTGCCTGGAGAACTGGACATCCACATGCAAAAGAATGAAAGAGGATCCATATCTCACACCCTATACAAAAATTAACTCAAAATGGATCAAAGACCTAAACATTAGATCTAAGACCATAAAACTTTTAGAAGAAAATGTAGGAAAATATCTTATACATCTTATAATAGGAGGCGGTTTCCTACACCTTACACCCTAAGCACAAGCACTGAAGAAATAAATGATTAAATGGGAATGCCTCAAAATTAAACACTTTTGTGCATCAAAGAACTTTGTCAAGAAAGTAAAAAGACAGCCTACGCAATGGGAGACAATATTTGGAAACGATATATCAAATAAAGGTCAAGTATCCAGAATATATAAAGAGATTGTTGAACTCAACAACAAAAAGACAGACATCCCAATTACAAAATGGGCAAAAGACCCGAACAGACACTTCTCTGAAGAGGAAATACAAATGTCCAAAAGGCACATGAAAAGAAGCTCAACTTCCCTGGCTATTAGGGAAATGCAAATCAAAACCACAAGGAGATATCATCTCACACCCACCAGAATTGCCATTATCAATAAAACAGAAAAATCACAAGTACTGGGGAGGATGTGGAGAAAGAGGCACACTTATCCATTGTTGGTGGGAATGTCAAATGGTACAACCACCGTGGAAGACAGTTTGGTGGTTCCTCAGGAAGCTAAGTATAGAATTGTCATATGACCTGGCAATACCATTGCTGGGCATCTACTCAGAGGACATGAGGGCAAGGACACAAATGGACATTTGCACACCAATGTTTATAGTGGCATTATTTAATTGTTTAATTGCCAAGAGATGGAGACAGCCAAAATGTCCATCAACAGATGAGTGGCTAAACAAGCTGTGGGTGTATACGTACGATGGAATATTATGCAGCTGTAAGACAGAATAAAGTTATGAGGCATGTAACAACATGGATGGACCTTAAGGACATTATGCTGAGTGAGATTAGCCAGAAACAAAAGGACAAATACTGTATGGTCTCACTGATATGAACTGACATGAGTAAATGAACTTGGAGAATTTCAGTTGGTAACAGAGACCATCAGGAGATAGAAATAGGGTAAGATATTGGGTAATCGGAGCTGAAGGGATATAGATTGTGCAACAGGACTGATTGTAAAAATTCAGAAATGGATAGCACAGTACTACCTAACTGTGTACAATAATGTTAGAACACTGAATGAAGCTGAATGGGAGAATGATAGAGGGAGGAGGGCTGGGGGCACAAATGAAATCAGAAGGAAAGATAGACGACAAAGACTGAGATGGTATAATCTAGGAATGCCTAGAGTGTATAATGGTAGTGACTAAATGTACAAATTTTAAAATGTTTTTGCATGAGGAAGAACAAAGGAATGTCAATACTGCAGATTGTTGAAAACAGATGGCAATTAATATTTTAAAACTTTAACTTATGTGTGAGAATAAAGCAAAAGATATTTATTTGGTACAAAATTTATGACTAGCGCATTTTTAATATAGCTTATGAGAACAGCTTAATTGAACACCATAGTACATGGAACCTTGAGTAGGGCATGAGATTTTGTAGGTTTGCCCAGAGTGATACCCCAATAAATTCCAGAGTGATTTGAACAGTGAATAAAAAAGTATTCGCAAACTCCCCTTGGGAATGGTGAGAAAAGGGAAAAATTCAACTTCCCCAAGTGGAGAATTCTTGATATTCTCACAAGCAGTGGGGACACCAAAGCAATTGGTTGAGCCCTCACTCTTGGGGTTTGTTCATATGAAACTTAACCCCACAAAGGATAGGCTAAGCCTACTTAAAATTAGGCCCAAGAGTCAATCCCAAGAGAACCTCTTTTGTTGCTCAGATGTGGCCTTTCTCTCTCTGCCAACATGACAAGCAAATTCACTGTCCTCCCCCTTTCTACATGGGACATGACTCCCAGGGGTGTGGACCTTCCTGGCAATGTGGGACAGAAATCCTAGAATGAACTGGGACTCAGCATTAAGGGATTGAGAAAACTTCTTGACCAAAAGGGGGAAGAGAGAAATGAGACAAAATAAAGTGTCAATGGCTGAGAGATTCCAAACAGAGTTAAGAGGTTATCCTGGAGGTTATTCTTATGCAGTAAATAGATATCACCTTTTTAGTTAAGATGTAACAGAGAGGCTGGAGGGAACTGCCTGAAAATGTAGAACTGTGTTCCAGCAGCCATGTTTCTTGAAGATGATTGTATAATGATACAGCTTTCACAATATGACTGTGTGATAGTGAAAACCTTGTATCTAATGCTCCTTTTATCTACCTTTTCCACAGACAAGTAATACATATGGATTAAAAATAAGTAATAGGGGGAACAAATGTTAAAATGAATTTAGTAGATTGAAATGCTAGTGATCAATGAAAGGGAGGGGTAAGGGGTATGGTATGTATGAATTTTTTTCTGTTTTCTTTTTATGTCTTTTTCTGAATTGAGACAAATGTTCTAAGAAATGATCGTAATGATGAATATACAGCTATGTGATGATGTGAATTACTGATTATACATGTAGAATGGAATGATCATATGGTAAGAATGTTTGTGTTTGTTTGTTGTTATGTTTTAAAAATTTTTTTTAATTAATAAAAAAAAAAAAAGAAAGAGCAACGAGGCACAACGCAGGGTTCTGCCAGAAAGGACGCTCTGTGAGACAGGCTTGTTTATCAGTGAGCCCCTGCCTGGCACACAGAAGGTACCCGCTAAAGATTTGTTGAAAGTAATGTGAGCAGCTAAATTTGGGTGCTGGTTGGGAGTGGAGACTAGTCCCCAGAGGCAGCCTCATTTAGGAAGAAACCTGAGGCCTGTGTCAGACTTAACCAGACAGGGAAGGAACAGTGTTCCAGGCAGAAGGAATAGGTCATGTGAAGTCACAGAAATGAGAAAGGATTTGGCAACTTTGAGGAGTGAAACATTCTATCTAGTTGAAGCAGGCAATGTAGGGGAAGGAGGCTAAGGCTAAGTGGGAGTGGGGAGGGAAGATCAGGCAGGTAGAGTAGTGTAGAGAGAAGGAGAGGTTGGAAGGGGCCAGGCAGGAAGGGCTTTGTAGGCTGTTAAGGAGTTTGGGGCTCTCTGAGAAAGTGAGAGGAAGCACAGAGAAGTGAAGGGTTGTTGAATGCACAGCAGCCTTAGGAAAGCCCTGCAGAGAATTTAGGCGAAGCAGAAAGGAAGGAGGGCTTTAGATGCAGGCTCTTTGAAGTTTAAATCCTAGCTTTCTCCTCAAGTAGGCGCAAGAGTGGGTTCAAATGAATGGGTTCTGGAGTGTCTTAGTCAAGCTACTTATGCTCTCTGAGCCTCCATTTTCTCATTTGCAAAATGGGGACAATGACGGTACTGATTCCTGCCACAGTGAATGGGGTACCAGCCCTCGGCTCTGGTGAGCCCCAAGATACAGACACTTCTTCTACTATTCTCCAAGAATGCCTCTCGGAGAAGATACAAGAAGAGCAGAAGCAGAGTCAAGGCAGGCGAAAGCCCCCTGTGACCCTGTGGGGTTCCGGCTGGCAGCCCAGGCCTCTCCCTGGCAGGCAGGGTGGAGGAGGCGCCATGTGTGAGAGCCCAGGCTTTACCCCACGTGACTGAACCTCCCTTTGGGAACAGCCTCCTGACCCAGCAAATAGAAGACAGCTTTACTAATGGTATAACAATTCGGAAAGTAAAAGCAGGAGTCCAGGGTGGGCCACGGTGGCTCAGGAGGCAGAGTTTTCACCTGCCATGCTGGAGACCTGGGTTCAATTCCCGGTGCCTACCCATGCAAGAAAAAAAAAAAAAGCAGGAGTCCAAAATGTTCAGGGCACATGGGAATTTATAGTGGAAAGAAAAATTGGAACATCAGGACAGAAAGAAACTGATTGGCCAGAGCTTAGTCCTTTTTTTAATTTGTCTTATTTCCGGTAAGGCTGGGTCTCTGAGCTGCAGGCCCCTGAAGTCTGACTGTTCATTTTGTGTGCCTCCATTGCCAGGAGCCGTTTGTATGTAACCCAGGGCCCAGGATACATAAATGAACCTGTATTTCAGGTCCACCCCATTGGAATCTTCCAGACTAGTTGTCTCTGTAGGGTGGAAGTTGGGGCGGTGGGCTGGAGGAGGAGACAGTGAGGAGGCTGAATGCTTTAGGACGAGTTCTGACAATCAACAGTTGCTGCAATGAGGTATCACCTCTCAAGGGCTTAGCCAGGCCAGGCACATAGTAGGACTCAGAAAATTATTTCTTGAACAAATGAATAAATGTTTGCTATTTTCTTTTTTTTGCTGTGTGGTTTGGACAAGTTACGTAATCTCTCTGAGCCTTAGTTTTCTTTCATCTGTAAAACTGAGATGTTCTCTTCTTCCTAGGGCTGTAGCCTGGACTAAATGATGGTAAAGACAGAGCGCCTGGCAGAGTGGTACTCGCCAGAGGAAGAGGTAGAATGGGAACCCAGCTCTGCCCAGTCCCAAAGCTGGAGCCGGGCCCAGTCCTATTCTCCAAACCCATGATGAAAGAGCCTGAACTTTCCAGCCCATTCATTCCTCCTCACTCTCTGCCCTCCCACTTGTCTGCTTCCTATCTTGCAGGGTGCCAGCAATTGATCGTCTGCGCTGTGACTTGGCCTCCCCCCGCTTCCCCTCCCTGTTTAGGAACCAATCTGCTGCCCCTCCTCCCTGCCCCCAATTCCCTCCCTACCTGCTCCCAGCCTTTCCCAGACAGAAGCTGGGCAGAGACAAAGAGGGAGGCTCCTCTGAGCATAACAATGAGCTGTGAAGGGAGGTGAAGGAAGCAGTGTGTTCAGCTGGGAGCAGAGTCAGAGAATGAACAGAGACCTGGTGGATGGATGGCCTAGGCTGGGGGGAGGCATAAGAAGGGGGGGACACCATGCCAATAAAGCGGGGTGCTGGCCAGGAAGGCTTGCCTCCTGTACCCAGCCCCACCCGAGTGTCCCTTGGCATGGCTGAGTTAGATGGTCTCTGGGATGAGGCACCCGGAGACCCGGTTCAGGTCCCCGAGCTGCTCTGACTTTGGTGTGACCTTGACTGAGCCCTGGGCACAGCGGCCCCTGCAGCCACCCCTGTGACCAGACAGGGTGGGACTCGGCTCCCTCCACCTGGCTCTGCACCCGTGGTGCCCATGTTTTGGGCCCCTGGTCCTAGGGGCCAGCAGGGAATCCGGGGGTAACTGGATGCACACCAGGTCATCACACTCGCTTTTCTTTTGTTCATTTGGTCTGTGATAAATGCCGGTGAGGCAAGTCCAGGGGGCTCTGACCCCGGCTGGGGGCCTCATTCAGGGTGGGCAGGATGGAGCCAGGCAAAGGGGCCTGGGCGGGGCGGGGAGAGCGGAATGGTCCAGTGCCCTGAGGGAAGGACTGCAGGGGACACCGAGGCTGGGAGGGAGAAGCGCAAAGACGGAGGCTGAGCTTGGATTCGGGGCCTGTCCCGTGGGATGGCAGCCACCCCACAGTTTTCAGCCGGAGGGCGATATGGTCTGATCTATGGAGGGAGTGGAGATTGGGGAACAGGGGGGCCCGGAGCCCAGCTGGGAGGCCCCCAGTGGCCCAGGCCCAGCAGGTGGTGGCTAAGACTCCTGGGGCCGCGCCCCTGAGGCCCAGGCATGTGAAATGCCAAGCCTGGTTTACCGCAGTGGCTGGAGGTGGAGCCTCCCCCAGGAGCTGTCCACAGGCTGAATTTGAGGCTCACCAGGAACACGGGAGCAGCCTCGTGGCTTTGCTGAGTCACGTCCCCACCTCGCCCAGGGTGGGGACTCAGGCAGAGGCAGAAGGCAGGAGAAATGGGCCAAATCAAGAACCATGTAGGGTGTAGGGAAGGAGTCAGGGCAGACCCCTGGGCAGCAGGCCTCCCCTAGCCCGGGCCAAGGTGGTTGTCCACTGTCCTGTTGCCTGGTAGAGACCCAGGGCTCTGAGGCCAGGTGCCCACATGCATTTCCAGTTCTGCTATGAATGGCTGTATCGGTTTTCTTATCTGTGAAAGGGGGTAATGATGGTACCTACGGCCTTAAGGTTGTTGAAAGAAGGAAATGGGATGGTGTGGTTTAAGGGGGCAGCAAATAGAAACAGCCCCTCTCCCCCCTACCCCCAAGGTAGCTCTTTCTATTGCCGCTTCTGTTACCCTGTGGTCAACCCCCAACTTCCTCGGGCTATTCCTTCCTGTCCTGCACAGGCTCCAGGAAAGTCCTTTTCAAAACCACAGCCCTGGGTCTGGTCCCAAGTACCCTAAATGGCCAAATGGCCCTGCCTCACACTCTGTGGCCTGGCTGCTGTGTTCTTTGCTGCCATCAGTCTGAATTGGAGTAAGTGGGCTGTCGCCTTGTGAGGGTCCCTGAAGGTCACCCGAGGCCAACCCAGGCCACGGGCAGGGCCCTGACCTGGGTTCTCCAGGCCTCAGGCCACCCTCCTGCATTCCACCCGGGCCTGAGGTCCTGACTTAGGGTGGTGACCCTTCTTCATCTTCCCACGACCCCCACCCCATCCTCAGTGTCCACACTAGGGTCCCCAGACCCTACACAAAGACCCTCACACCCACTCGCCGGTCAACACCCT
>PVIY010015294.1:0-54263 GCA_004026745.1 Myrmecophaga tridactyla | reverse complement strand
TTTCTCTATTATCGTTTTATTTCTTTTTCTGATGTCTTTTTATTTCTTTCTCTAAATCGATGCAAATGTTCTAAGAAATGATGAATATGCAACTATGTGATAATATTAAGAATTACTGATTGTATATGTAGAATGGAATGATATATTAATGTTCTTTTGTTAAGTTTTTTAATTAATAAAAAAGTTTAAAAAAAAAGAGAGATTCTGGGCACACTGATCAATGAGGAAGTGACTAGCTTGAATTTTGTTCAATAATCCTCCTGTAACCTCCTACTCCTATGTAAACATATGACATCTAAGTTACTGCCTTGTCTCCTTTCACAGTAACATGCTGCTTTTAGGCATCAGCCCATAAATCATCACCCTTTGGTCCATCCATGGATAATCAACTTATTGAATCAAGAAATGTATTTGAATGTCAGACGAAGAAATTTCGGTTAGATGTTATGACACAATGCTTTTAGAGGGTTACTTAGATATAGTATCATGCCATCTCTTTCCTTAAAGATACTTTAAAAAAGACCAAATTAATTGTTCCCAGTTGGTTTAAATTCACAGGGCTCAGGAGGAATAAATATGACCTGATACTCCTCACCCTCAGTCTCTCACAGAACTTCCATGCTTGAGAAGATATGCATGTTCTTTTAAAGAGATTTTTTATTATTTTAGCATATTGGACAACTTCCTCTGCATCATCCATTTTACACTAGTATATATTTATTAAATAGTGTATCAAAATTATGTATGGATATATTATTAATAACAATATGCATATTTAATATGTGTATTATCAGCTTATGGTTTTTGACTAATAAAAAGAAGACTCTTATTTAAAAGGTGCCTTTTAATTGATTAATGCAATCAATTATTTTAAATGTCCAACTAGTAATAATAAATATCAATACACATTTATACAATAATTTAATGCAATCATATATCATTAATTAATAATATATTGATAATACTTTCCCAGTCACATCATGTCCGTTTACATCCTCTATTTTGTTGCTTCCCCTCAAAATTGCACAAGCAATGTTTTTATGGTTAAAAATATGCATAGAATAAGGCAAGTAAAAGTCCTGTCATCTATCCTCAATGTACTTTTCTAAAGTCAATCAGACAAAATGATTTCTTATATATACTTTGTGATATTTTCTGTCTCTATAGGTGCAATAAATACAATGTAGTAAGTATTTATTTTATACAAATAAGATCTTACTATGTTTTATGTTTTGAAAATTGTCTTTATATTCAACATATTATCTTAAATCTGTTGTTTAGATTTTACCATAACTTATAAAACAGGCACTTTTGAAGGACAGTTGAATGATCTCTATTTTTTTTCTCTCTCTTACCAATGAGGCATGTATATATATATTTATACACATTTCTAGGTGCAAACTTTTTAGCTTTTAGACATATGGCCAAGTGGTAAAATTAATGTTATAATCATAGAATCACCATCTGTGATACAAAAGTAAAACTGTACTGATGGCTGGTGGTATTTTTTATTGCAAGTTAATATTATAAACTTTAGGAGATAAATGTAAAATCATGGCATTATAGCATAGGAACAATAATTGCTCATTAGTGCAACTGGTAAATTGTTACTGTGATCAGTATGCTGTAATTTTCTCTCACTGATGACACATACAAGTTGAGGGAGGCCAGAAATGACCTATAAGTAGACATTCAGCTATTTGGCCTCCAAAGCTAGAGGCCAAAGCCTATGTCACATTGCAGTTTCTGGCTGATTAGCTGGATAGATACATGGGCACATCCTTCCCTTTGCATACTTACATAATTACAATCATAAGATAAACTGGCAACAGTGGAAGTTCTGAGTTAAGAGATAATGCATGTTTAAAACTTGTAATAGAATAATAATACATTGTCATGTAAAAATTTTTTGTCAAAACACAGATCCACCAAATTGAATAAGCATGGCAGTTTCACTAAATGTTTGCCAACATTGGGTATTAAAGTTTACGTTATGCAATCTAAAGAGTAAAAAATGGCATCTCAATCATTTTATATTTCATCAGCTACAAATACAGTTAATCATCTTTTAAGTTCAATTTGTTTGTCTTAATTTTCTTAGAACAGTTTGTGCATATTGTTAGATCATTTTTGGGGGAAGGTCTATAACCTCTTTTGATATGTAACAGTATCATGTATATTTAGGATTTATCCATATATTATTCATATAAGCTAAAAATATTTTACCATTTCATTGTTTTTTGGCTTTAATTCATTAATTAGATAATATTAAACTAAATGGTGACATATTAGTTTTTAAATTCTCATTAGTAAAATGTATTGATAGTCTCCTTTATGTCATATTGAGCTGTGCTGTATTTGAAAAGAAATGTCACATTCCAAGATTTTAAATTATTCATCACTACTATCAAATTACAGAGAAATTTATTTTCATATAAAGAATGACACTGGAATCCAGTTTTATAATTTTCCAAGTGATTATTCATTTTTTCTCCACATGTAATTGAAATACACACCAACATTGTACTTCAGATTCTGTTTATATATTTATGTTACTTCTAGACTCTATTTTTTTACTAGATTAAATATTTGTGTTATTTACCTTGGTGTTTTAATATGTATTAATAATTGGTAGGGCCTATATCCTTTTGTTGCTTTTATTTTCCACATTTTTGGTCTGTTATAACAGGTTTATAATAATGGAAATATTTTAATATTATGTCATGTTTCAAAACATCTTAATATTGTAAAACAGAAATGCATAGGATTTAAGAATTAATTTAAGAAGAAGCTGCATTTTAATAATATACAGTCCTAGCTGTGGGAAGACTGTTCATTTACATTTCCACATCCTGTGGTCACACACTCCACCTTGCTCTGTGCCCTCAGAGGCTGACCCTTAGGGAGAACATCACGGGATTTTCTAGCTCTCTGTGTTCCTGGCCAAGACTGACCATTAGAAACATCTTCAAGACATGGGAGGGTATTCCTGGACTACAGAGCTTGATAGTGGCTGTATCCTTCCACTAAAGTGAGGAGATCTTGTCCAAGCCCCAGGTCTACAGTTGTGTTTCCCTCTCTCCAGATTTGGCTCTTCAGATCTGGGATGTGGATGTTACTAGCCCCAAGTGCTTCATCATTCCTTTTTTATTTCCTAACCCTGCCTGTACCTTTGCAAATAGTCCTCTCCTGAAACTCTCCTGAGTCCTCCTACTGCTTTGAATGTGCCCTCCTTTTCTACTGGACAAATGTAGACAGAATGAATGCAGTCATCCTTGACTTTACCAATAAAGTTAAACTTCTCAGAGCTATGAGAACACCCAGTGATTTGTATTGTGGAGGGGAGGAAGAGTTAAGAGATTCCTGGAGTTGTTTTATCTGGGTACAAGGAAAATTATACAATGTACTGAAACGTGGAAGACAAGGAGAAAAATGATTTGCGATAGTGGAATTAGGAGTTCATTTTAGGATTTCATATATTTGGGATTTGATAAATTGTATAAATTTTGAATTTGGAGTTCAGAGGAGAGTTATTCATTAGAAATATAAATTTAGGAGGTTATCAAAATTAAAATGCTATTTTATAACTAAATCATCAATGTAGATGAGGTAATCAGGCTAAGATTGGAAAGAGATATAAGAATAGAACATATTAGCTAGTTCTAAGAAACCCCATAATTAATGTCAGTCTGGAAAGGCAACTAAAGAAAAATCAATCCAACACAATACATCACCTTCCAAAGCACAATTCACACAGCCTCTAATGAGGAGATGTTTTGCTCAGAGAAGAGAGCAAAGTCAATTTTGCAAGTGAGCTTTGGTTCCCCATAGCCAACAGGTCTCAATCTATGTCTGACTTAGGGAGATATTCTATGTGCAGTACCCCTCTCTTGTGTCTGTATGCTCCCTCAGTTTAGGAAGCTCCCTCCTTCCCCATCAGACACAGATATAACACCAGGGTGTAGGCTGGATGCCATAAAACCTGTCCACAAGTGTCAGACTATCTCCACTGAATATTTCCATATGCTCAGACAATAAAGGAAGTAAAAACCTGCAGATCCCTTATCTCCTTATACATTGTTTTCTTCCTATCAAGCTGATACTTGGTCTTGAGCACAGGATGTATTTGTGGATCCCAGGGAGAGACGGTAGGCCAAGTTGGGCAGTTCCCTACTGCAATTAAGAATTTGGTTTGAAGAATAGGAACCAGCAAAGGAGACAGACAAGGGTGGCTTGTAAGGTAAAAGATAAAGCAGGAGAGATTGTTGGTATGTAAACTGTGTTAGTTTGCTAAAGCATCAGAATGCAATATACCAGAAATGGAATGGCTTTTAAAAGGAAATTTATTATGTTACAAATTTACAGTCCTAAGGCCAGAAAAATGTCTAAGCTAAGGCATCCAGGAAAAGACACCTTTGCTCAAGAAAAGCTGATATCTGTCACATAGGAAGGCACAAGGTTGGTGTGCCACTTTGAAACCATGGTGTACCACAGAAAACCCATGTTTTTTAATCCTCCTTCAATATTCCTGGTTGGGATCATTTTTATTGTTTCCATGGAGTCAATTGTGGATGGTAACTTTTGGTTTCCATGGCAATGTATTTCCCCCCATTCAAGGTGTGTTTGTTCACTAGAATCATATAAGAGGGAACTGTTTTGGAAAAAGCTAGTGCCAACAGAACCCACACACCCAGAGAATTTTGGAAATGTAGAATAAAAATGCCCTTGGGGAAGCCTTATGAAATAAGAAGATATCGCTAACAAACATTGCCATGTACCTTCCCAGCTGAAATAGGTGTTCTGGACCCATCAGCCTTTCTTGAATCAAGATATCTCTCCCTGGATGACTTAATTGGGAAATTGTCATGGTCAGTTTCATGGGTCAACATGATCAGGTGGTAGTGCCCACTTGCCTAGTCATGCAAGTGCTGGCCTGTCTGTTGCTATGAGGACATTTCATGGACTTAAATCATGGCAGCATACACAGCTGATTGCAAATAAGGAATGTCTTCTGTAATGAGTGACACTTAATCTAATCACTGGAAGTCTTTTAAGGAGGACTCAGAAGAGACAATCACTTTTCCTGCTTCAGCCAGCCAGCCTCTCCTGAGAGTTCATAGAGGACTTTCACTGGAGCTGCCAGCTTGTGGCCTGCTTTGTAGACCTTGGACTCCACATCCCCATGGTTACATGAGATGATTTTATAAATTTTATATTTACAGATATCTCCTGCTGATTCTGTTTCTCTAGAGAACCCTTGCTAATACAGACATTTTCACAGCTTTAGAACTGTAAACTTGCAACTTAATAAATTCCACATTTTAAAAGCCATTATATTTCTGGTATAGTGCATTCTAGAAGCTTTAGCAAACGAAAACATCTAGCATCTGCTGATTCTTGTTCCCAGTTCTATTGCTTCCAGGTTCTAATGCCAATGGCTTCCTCCCTAAGCATCTGTGGGCCTTCACTTAGTTCCTTCAGACACAACTCTGCATTCTGGCTTGCTCAGAATCTCACAAGAAGGCACATGATGATGTCTGCTTGGCTGTGCACATGTCTGGGCATCTGCTCTTTGTGTTAGCACTCCAATCATTTCCAAACATTCATGACTCTGTCAGCTCTGAAGCAACTATTTTCCAAGAGTCTGCATCTGAAGTTTCTCCAGAATGTTTCCCCTTTTAAAGGACTCTAGCAAACTAATCAAGACACACCTTGAATGTGTAAAATCACATTTCCATCAAATCAAAAGTCACACCCACAGTTGAGTGTACCACATCTCAATGGAGATAATTGAATCAAAGGGTTCCAGTCTAAACAAAATTGAATGAGGATTCAGAGTACATGGTTTTTCTGGGATACATAACATTTTCCAAGCTAGCACAGAAACTAAATGGGGGAATTGTTTCAGGAAGAAGAGGAAGGTCAACTACATCAAATCCTGCTGAAAGGTAATATGAAGACATAAAGACACCCACTGATTTTAACAACAGAGCAAGCATGGGTGACCATGAAAGGAAACAATTTTCATGGAAAAGGGAAGCAAAAATTTGCCTGAAATTTGTTCAAGGAACAATGAGAAAGGGATACATAAACAGAGCCAATGTAAACAGCAATGTGGAGAATTTTGGATAAAAAGAGACACAGAAAAATTGGATGGCATCTATTCTTATGTGTGGATTAAATGGACAGTTTTTATGGATGACAGATACTAGAGCAGGGTTGTTTGTTTCTTTTAATGCTTATGAAAATGCTACAGTAGGGATCAAAAGACTGACCATACAGGAAAGAGAAAGGAGATTGATAGACTGACATCCCAGAGGAGAGAAAGAATAGAATCCAAAACACAAAACAAGGATTGGACTTTGTAACCAGACAGAAGAGAAAGAAAATGTCTGCAATGAGAGATATGTTTAGTTCATTGGTGATGGCAAAATAACAGACCTTTCCCAAGATGATTTCTGTTTTTTTCCAATGAGTTATGAGACAAGGCCATCAGCAGAAAGAAGGGATGGGGGAGAGGATTTGACCAAGTAACCTCCAAAGTGAGAAAACAAATCTTAGAAAAATGTAGCCTACTTGCAGCTCTGAATATAAAATGAAAACAGCTAAAATTTGTAGTTTTCTGTCAGAATGGTTATGTTCTAGTTTGCTAACTGCTAGAATGTGATATACCAGAAAAGGAATCACTTTTAATAGGGGGAATTTAATAAGTTGCTAGTTCACAGTTTTAGGGCCAAGAAAATGTCCCAATTAAAACAAGTCTATAGAAATGTTCAATCTAAGGCATCCAGGGAAAGACACCTTGATCCAAGAAGGTCAATGAACTTCAGGATTTTTCTCTCATCTGGAAAGTCACATGGTGAACATGGCGTGATCTGCTAGCTTCCCCTCCAGCTCCCTGGGAGGTGTTTCCCTTCTTCATATCCAAAAGTCACTGGCTGGTGGATTCTCTGCTTTGGGGTTCAGTGGCATTCTCTGCTCTCTCAGAATCTTGTGGCCTACTCTCTTGTTGTTCTCTAGCTTTTTCCAAAGTGCTTCTTCTTTTCAAGGATTCCAGTCAAGACCCACCTGGACTGGGTGGAGGCGTCCCCACCCACAGAGAATGAGGGACACATCTCCACCCATTTGACACTTGATTGAGTCCCATCTCTATGGAGATAAGCTAATTAACATTTCTAACATACAGTACTCGGTAGGGATTAGAAGGAACCATTGCTCCCAACAGGTTGATTAAGATTAAAATATGGCTTTTCTAGGGTACATAAACCTTTTCCAACCAGCACAGGTCAATTGCTTTGCAAGAGTTATATACAAAATAGAATGGCAAATATTAGGATTTTCCAATTATATGTGTTATATTTTCTTTCTTATATCCATCAATGATAAACAATTGCATAAAAATATTCATTTGTTTCTGAGTATAACTTCTTCCAAATGTATTTTGTATGTCCCTCTTCTCCCTTTCCTCCCTCTCCTTTCTTCCTTTTTACTTCATCCCATCCTTCCTTTTTTCTTATTTTCATTCTCGTGATATTTTTATAGTCTGATTTTTTTAGTATTTATTTTTCAATTTTTACTCATATTTCATGTGGGCAGCCTCTTCTTGGACACTCTTTATGCTCACCTATAGAGCAAGAAACTTCTCCTTGATTCTTTACCCACGTATTATAAGACCTGTTTTCCTTTCAGAGCTTTACTGTGAGATTTGACTACTTCTGACATATTATCTCTGTGTTGTTTGTTCTTGGGATGGGGAACAAGAGAGCTAGGTGTATGGGCATGTGTGATTGTTGTGTTTTCTCTCTGCTGTAGGTTCTGTACTTTACTAAAATTTCTCTACCTCATTTCATTCCACCTCACCAGGAGTAGCAGCTTTGTGTGTGTGTATGTGTGTCAGTGTGTATGAGATAGTGTGCAAAAGAGAGAATGAGGGAGGAAGGGGGAAGGGAATGACAGCATAGCTTTCAGACTTGGAGTTTTTTCCCATTGAGGTTTAAGTATAATCATCTGGGCTTACCTGAGCATCCATTTCATTCTCCTCCCAAGAAAAGGAGAAAGATAGGGAATATTTAGGCATTGGCTCCACAGTGGAGAAGGAGATTTAAATTTACCTTTCTGCATGTTTTCAAATGATTTCCAGGACTTTTGTTTTATTTCTTCATGTTGGATATAGCCCTGGAAAATCCTGATCAATCTTACCTTGATTCCTTTCCAGTTGAGGTACAACATATCATACCCTAACAGTTTTGTCCTGCTCTTTGGAATCACTGAGCTAAGGAATAGAAGCCTCCATTTTAAAGGGCTATTTTATATTTTTCTTCTTGTTTTCCTTTATGATACTATGCTTCCCATTAGTAACCAAGAGTTTGCTTTGGGCTCAGAATTTTGCAACCTTCTATGGTTTGGGGAGGTTTCAATTGTTTTGGGGCTTTAGGGGAATTTTTGTCCCAAGAAGTTTGCTGCTCTGTGTTATTTCCTTTGGAGCAAGATAAGGTACTTGCAGTTGTCTGTTAACTTTTTCAGAGCATTATAGGAAACCAGGGACTTAACAGTTGTCCTATTCTATTCTGCTTGGTGATCAAGCTAGAGATGCTTTCCCCTTGTTGGAACTAAATATTGAGAACAGAGAGTAAAAATGTAAGCAAATAGAATTCTGATTAAGATGTCAGGCTGATTAAGTTCACAATATTTTTCTTCCTTCTCTAGACATAGGAATTCTGGATTAAATGTATTTTGAAAAATTAAAAACACATAGTATAGACAAAAAGTTGCTGTCACAAGTAAGGTGGAGTAAGCATACTCCCCCCACCACATCCTTCCCACTGAATGCAGCTATAAAACCTGGACAGAATACATGCAGCAGCCAATTGAATACTCTCAAAAGCAACTATTAATGAGCAGTTTGTAGATTGGGGAAGAATGGTGGAATTAGAACTGTCATCAAAGTGTTGGTGAGTTTACCAGTTCTTTTCCTTTTGCATCACCTGGTCTAGACTCGAGACAATCTGAACCCCAAAAAGGACTATTAACATGGATCCAGAAAGCCCCAGGAGAAACCCTCTAGTACTTGATTAAGGGAAAAGGGGTCTGTTAAAATTCAGAAAGAGTCAAGGAAATTCTCATGTGCTCAGTAATAAAAGACTGTTTTTTTAATGCATTTTAATTTTAAGACTAAAAAGTAAATAACAGTATTATATGTTAAAATAACATATAATGAAAAATTATATGATGACAAATGAATATGATGAGAAATGAAATACTACTGTCATTTAAATTTACCCATATTGTTAAGTTATACCAGAGACCTTTGTTTGTTCAACTGTTGTGGGGTGCACCAAAAGAGAGACCACACAATTCAAAAAAACTGCAAGCCAATTTGGAGTCTTTATTAGCCAGCCAGTGACTGCCTCAGAAACTCCCAAGAAGGAAGATTCAGAGAGTAGCCCTGAGAGGTTCTCCAGGGCTTCTTATAAAGGCAAAAACTGCAAGCTTATTCACAGAAACAGGAAAGGGGTGTTATCTTTTTAGAGTCACATCTTGGTTTGCAACTGTAAGTGTGCAAGCTTATCTACAGAAGCAGAAAAATGCAGTTAGTTCTTGCAAAATGCATCCAATTCTTTTAGTTTCTTAACAATGATTATTGTTCAATTTTTAACTCTTGGGGACTTTCCACCCTGGATCTTGTGACTCTGGACCCCCCACAAACCAGTTTTGGTTTGTCTGGAAATGTCTTAAATTCTTCCTAATTGTTAAAGCCAGCTTTGCCGGGTATATTGTTCTCAGGTAAGAGGTATTTTCATTTTCCAAATCAGGAAAGGCCCACACAGAAATGGAAAAAACACACAAATATATACAGCCAATGAAGGTGGACCTGCTCTTTATGTCCAGGTGGATGCCGGTAGGAGGTTGAAAGTGCTGCAGCCCAAAGGCTGAATCTGAGGACAGTTTATGCCATGTTCCCTCAGGGATCCCCGGAACCTCCTCAAACCTTAACCCAAATTTTAGAGGAGTTACTTCCCACTGCCAGCCCTAGACCCAGATTGACAATATTGGAATCCAGGCCTCTTTGCCTCAGCCACCTGTTTCTGTAGCTGCTTCCCTGGGTCTAAGTAGTGGGGACTGGTCACTACTGGTGCTTTCACCTAAAACAAAACTGAGTTCTTGCCAGCCTCCTACTTCCTCTGGCATTCCTGGAGTTGTTGTAAATGTCTATTCTTGCTCCAGGGTTATGAACTACTTAATTCCAGACTCTTTTTCCAGCTCTTTCATTTTCCTAGAGGAAGGAACAATCTGTAAAACACCTTAAGCCACCATTTTTCACCTGTGTTCCTCTCTTCCAGACTATTTTTATAGGCTTACCTTGTAACCTGAGGAAGATGTTGTGGGAGAAGAGACAATTAAAAACAATTTCCAGAATCCATTAGCACTGTATTTTTAGAAAAAAAAATGTTTTGGATGAGCTTTCTCCTACAAACGTGGCACAGCACACAAACCCTGGCTCCCCAGGAACCAAAGAACATGTATATTTGGTATAGGGTTTAGTGAGTGTATGTGTTCTCTCCTCACCTGCCATAAATGTATAAAAATAAAGATTTAGCCTTTATTATCTTCCACTAGGGTCAGCATTTGTTTTACTACACCTGTCATTTATTTTCTACCCTGCTGCATACATGTATGCATAGATGTACTCTTGTTCATCCCACTTAACCTTCCTCTCTTGAAATCCAATGTATTTTGGAGATTGCTTTTGTTTGTAAGCTGCCAGACTGCAATATACCTGAAACAGAACAGATTTTTAAAACGGAATTTATTAAGTTGCAAGTTTGCAGTTTTAAGCCTGTGAAAATGTCCAAATTAAGGCATCCAGAGAAAAACATCTCCAAAGAAAGGGCCAATGAAATTCAGAGTTTGTCTCTTAGCTAGGAGGGCATATGTCCGCTAGCTTTCTGTCCTCATCTCTTAAGGCTTCCTGGGGTGGGGGGCAGTTCGTTCTGCATCTCCAAAGGTCTCTGGTTGTGTGGGCTCTCAGCACTTTTTTTTCCCAGTGTCTCCTTCTTAAAGGACTCTAGTAAGCAACCCCACTTGAATGGGTGGAGACATATCTCCATGGAAAAAATGAAAAAAGAGCACACCCAGCAATATTGAACAAGGATTTAGAGAAACAATTGACTCCACTGGATTGGATCAGGATGAAACCATGGCTTTTCTGGGGTATATAATAGCTTCAAACCAACACAGAGATATATCTACCACCAGCCTGAAAAAGCATAGTTTTTTTTTAATAAAACATGATGCTTATTTTCACCCTCCTGAAGTGCCAAGCTTTTGTGTCCATGACCCTTTTTCCAAATCTGAGTTACCTTGAGGGAAAGCTCTTCTCTTAAAAATGTTGAGGAAGGGTTGGCCACGGTGGCTCAGCAGGCAAAGTTCTCGCCTGCTGTGGCAGAGACCCAGGTTCAATTCCCAGTGCCTGCCCATGTTAAAAAAAATTTGAGGAACACCTGAGAGAACAAAAAGCATATGAGGCTGGACTAAAGAAAGAAATCAAACACTAAAATATGTAAGAAAAAAAACACTAGTAAAATTATATTAGGCAGCAAAAAGCCTCCATAACTGAACTAATCACAATAGTACCGACAGCTAGAGCATGACATGAAATGTCTTGGAGTTGAATTGGATGGCATGTATTATATGTATGTACCACACATACACATACACATATGGGGGGAGGCTTTGAAGACTATGGGAAAAAGAGGGAGCCTTCCTCATTCTTAGGTAAGAAATAAAAACCAATGTACCCTGAAAATAAATCATGGGGACAACTTTGCACTCCAGGAAGGTGATAAAACTTGGGTGAACCTAGGGGGTCTGAACAGGAACTCTCAGCATGTGCAGATTCTTTAACTCAACTAAAGCTGAAAATAAGCCCAGCTGTCCTGTAGGGAACAGAATGTGCCTGGATTAGATGGCAATCAGAAGAAGCCAAGATGGATTGAGCACAAGGTGAGCTTTTCTCCATTTTCCAAACAACAAAATGTGTGTATAATCCTAGAGGTGGCCATTATCCTCTTCTGGTAGTGTTTAAGATGTAATTTCCTCTAAATTATTTCATATGAATCCTTGTACTAGTCTCATTGGTGATATTTATGACTAAAACTTCTTTTTTGTCTGCTATGATTGTAAGTATATCAGCTTTCTTTTGACTAGTGATTTAATGTTAAACATTTTCCCCATGGTCTTACTTTCATTATGTCTGTCCTTATACTTAAATTTTGTCTCTTTTAGGCATTAGATAGCTGTGCACTGTATCTTTGCATTGATAATCTTAGTTTTTTATTATTTGATCCACTAGCTTTTACTGTAATTATTCATAAAATTGAGTTGAAATTAATCACTCATTTACTTGTTTGACCATTGTTTATGTTCTTTTATTCCTTCTTTAATTGGTTAGCCTAGAGACATTAGGCATTTTGACCTACTTAATAATGATATACTTTAACAAATTCTCTAAAACTGTTAGAATCATGAAGCATTTCCAATCCATCTACCTCCTGCAAACTTTTGATTTAATGATGCCTATACATGTGGATTCATCTATAATTAAATTTCTCAAGATATTTCATTTTTTTTTTGAAAACTGATAATTCAGGAATTATTTTTCCTTGCTGGTATTCCTCCTGTTTAGATTGCATTTCTATGTTTCAGTCTGGTATCATTCTCCATCTTTGGCAAGAGTTCCCTTTTATACCCATATATATATTTAATTGTGGTGACATATATACAGTACAAACTTTCCCAACTCTCCAAACTGAAGCCATACACACATTTTTAAAGTCTTTCTCTGGTGACCCAGGTCTAGTCCTCGTCCCAGATGATTTTTAATGCTTTACTCTTATCTGTTGCCTGGACCATCATTTTCTATTTCTTTATATGTTTTGTAAACTTTCATTACAGCTTGGAAATTTTGATATTTTAATGTGTTATCATTGGAATTTGACTCTGAGGCATGGGTTCCTTAAGCATTTATTGGGCTACTGTTATGACAAAGCTTTCTTTGGATGCCAGCAGCTAAAAAAGAAAAAAAAAAGAAATCACCTTTCCCAATCTTTGCAAAGTGACCTGTTATGTGCTCTCCTTTAGGGTTTATCTATTCAATGAGTTTAACCAATAACCCTATACCAAAATGTAGGGAGCTCTCTGATACTTTCTGTATGTTTCTTATCTTGCACATATGCATGTGGTCCTAGGAATTCCCATGTTACTCTTGCCTAGAAAATTCTTTCCTCACTGTCCAGGCCATACACTGTATGCCCTGTGGGCAGCAATTGCTTTCTTTGCCCCAGGCAGCATGACTTGACTGCTCTCTCTCAGCTTTCAGTTGGAGAGTTGCATGAAGTGCTCAAGGCAAGTTCTGGGATGATGAGTATGAAAACTGCCTTGGTTTATTTCCTGAGGCTACCATCAAACAATTTATCTAGGCATATATACTCCTACTTTGCAGGAAAGTTACTGTTTTCCCTCCAAAATCAGTACAAAAGATTTGCACTGGGAGCATGGGTCAGTGAAGGATGGGGGAGGAGGCCACCTGAGCATCAGGAGCCCACCATTCTAAAAAGGCTTTTGCTGGATTTGGCACTCTTCCTCTTACCTCAGAAATTTAATGTGCTCTGGACTTTTGATAAGCATTTCTCTGCCTTTTTTGCTGTTTGTTCAGAGTTTCTATATGAGGTCAGAGCCCTAAAGGATCTCACTCCAGCATCATGGTAAAGTTGATCTCCCTTTATACCTTTGATGTATGCCTGGTACCGAAAAATTCTATCAGGTTTCATTTGTTTAAAGATCTTTTTTTATTTTTATATGCAATTACCAGATATCCTGCTGGATTCCTGCAGTTATACATAATGCTTCAGGCCCAAGTAGGAAAATTTAAAACATAGAGAATTTAATTTCAGAAGATAATTTCAAAGCCATTTTTAATTTTAACTTCCATTCAGAAAATGTATCCCTTATGATATACAATTCTATATCTTTTGACAAATGTGCAGAGTCATATAATGTCTCCACCAACACAATCAATACACAGAACATTTCAATCACTCCGTCCCAAATTTCTTCATACAGGCACATTGTAGTCAAATGCTCCCCCTATTCAGGACCCTTGGCAACCACTTTATTTTTCAATTCCTATAGTGTTGCCTGTTACAGAATGCCATAATATATGGACTCATACATTATGTAGCCATTGATTCTATCTTCTTTCACTTAGCATAATGCATGCAAAAATTCTTCCATGCTATTGTGTTGGTCAACAGTTCATTTTTATTGCTGAGTAGTCTCCATTTCATGGATGTGCTGTAGTGCATTATCTATTCATGAGTTGAAGGATATTTGAGTTGTTTGCTGACTAAGAATAAACTACTAGAAATATTTGCATATAGTTTTTGTGGGAATATAAGTTTCCCTCTTTCAGGACTAATAAATATCTTGGAATGAAATTGTAGAATCATATGGTGAGATTATGTAAATGTATTTTAAGAAATATTAATTTCCAAAGTAGGTATAACATTTTACAGACCCACTAAAAATATATAAGTTTCAGTTGCACTGCATCCTAAGTACATTTGGTACTATCAGTACTTTTGATTATAATCATTCTAAGAGGTATAAATCATCTTACTGTAGGTATATTTTGCATTTACCTAGGTTGAGAATCTCCATGTATGCCTATTTGCCTTTCATATATCTAATATTGGCTAGGTTTACAATCAGGTTATTTCCCCAGTTTTTTGAATAATTGGGTATTGGATTTTCATAGTATTGAATTTTGAGAAAAAAAAATGAGATTTGCAAATACTTTGTTCAAGCTTGTGTCACCATTTTCCTAACTTTTGCTTTCAAAAGCAAAGCTTTTTAATTTTGAGAAAATCAAATTAATAATTTATTCCTTTAATGAATCAGAATTTTGGTGTCACATCTAAGAAGTCTGTCTAACTCAAAATCACAAAGATTTTATTCTATGTTGTTTTCTAAAAGTTTTACATTTTACTTTTGTATGTTTCTGATCTCTGAATTAATTTTGGTTTAAGGGGTAAGGTATAGTTTGAAGTCCATTATTTATTTTTTTGCATATGACTATCAAATTGTTTCAGCACAATTAGTTTAAAAGATTTTCTTTTCACTCTTGAATTTTATTTTCCCTTTGTCAAAAATCAATTTGCAAAAAAAAAATCAATTTGCTGTTGGTGTGATGGTGGCTCAGTGGCAGAATTCTCACCTGCCATGCTGGAGACCTGGGTTCGATTCCCAGTGACTGCCCATGCAAATACAAACATACAAAAAATCAATTTGCCATTTTTTGTGTGGATTTATGTCTGATCACCATTCAGTTCCATTAATCTGTGTATCTATACTTCCACCACTACTACACTGCCTTCATTACTGAAGTTTTATAATAATGTATGAAACCTGATAGGAGTTATTTTGCTTTCATATAAATTTAAATATAGCTGTTAAGATTTACAAAAGTCCTTCTGGGATTCAGTTCTAAAATTCCATTTACTTTTTTTAATGCTTTTTATTTCTCTGCTGAGAACTCTTGTTTTTTCATTCATTTTAATTATGTTTACCACTACCTCATTGACTTACTTACAAACTTTAGTTAAAAGTCTTTGCCTAGAAATTCCAACATTGGTGTCATTTCAAGGTTGGCATCTGTTAAGAATTGGTCACATTCTCTTGATTCTTTGTATTTTGAAAGTATATTGTATGTCTATATAGTATCCTGGAAATTTTGAAATACTACATTATGAGATTCTAAATCATGTACAATTATCCAAAGTCTGCCCATTTGTTGGGTTAGTTTTAACAGGCAATCAACCAGTAAGGTTCAGACCACAAGTTCTCTTTTCTCTGCCTGTTGGGTCCAATATCAGTTTAGTTTTCAGGCTTTACTATATTGTTTGTGTTTACCCCTCATATGCCCAAGCAAGAGTTAACATGGAAATGGGACATGGAAATATGTTTCTATCACAGTTTATTTCCTGAAAACTTTGTTATGCCTGGTTCTATCTATGTGCAGATTAGGGGGTGAAGGCTTCCTTGGACTTGTGTCAGTACATTCACAGGTTTAGGAACTCTCTTTCTATAACTGTCTCTTATCTTATAATTTCACTCACATTCTCTGGTTCCCAGGGCTCCCTTTTCTCATTTCTTCTTTACAAAAAGATTAATTTCTTTCAGAGTTTTAGATTCCCACACTGTTCCATAGTTCTATGCTGCTATAGATACTTTTGGTTGATCTGAAGGTTTTTGTCAATTCTTTGGGAATTTCTACATACCCAATCATGTCATGTGTGAACAAGAACAGTTTATTTCTTCCTTTCCAGTTTATATATTTTTTATTTCCATTCTTGTCTTATTACATTATCTTGGATTTCCAGTATGATGGGGATAGGAGCAGTGAGAGAGGACATTGTTTCCTGGTTCTGGAACTTAGGTGGGAAACACCCATTTCTAACCATAAAGTATGATGTTAGCTATAGTTTTATCATAGATATTCTTTACCAAGATGAGGAAGGTTCTCTCTTTTCCTAGTTTACTGAGAGTTTTTGAGTATAAATGGCTGTTAGATTGCTTTTTTCATAGTCTAATGAGAGTTTTTTAGCATAGATAGCTGCTAGATTGCTTTTCCTGCATCTATGATTATGATCATATACTTTTTCTTCTCTAGCCTTTTGCTATATGGATTAGATTAATTTATTTTCCAGTGTTGAGCCAACCTTACAATCCTGGAATAAATCCACTTGTTCATGGTACATACTTCTTTTCATATTTTGTTGAATTTGATTTACTCATAGTTTGTTGATGATTTTTAGATCTAGGTTCATGAGAAAGATCTTAGTTTTCTTTTCTTGTAATAGTCTTTATCTTGTTTTGGTGTTAGGGTAATGTTGCCTACATATAATGAATTATGCTCATTCTGCTTTAAGTTTCAGAAAAGATTGCAGAGAATTGCTATCATTTCTTCTATAAATGTTTGGTGGAATCCGCCACTGAAGCAAACTGGACTAAGTGCTTTCCTTTTTGGAAGACCATTGATTTTGATTCAGTTTCTCTAATACATTTAAACCTATTCAGATGATCTATTTCTCCTTGTGTGACTTTTGGTAGACTGTCCCTTTCATAGAATTGGTGTATTTTATATAAATTATCAAATTTGGTGGGCACAGAGTTATTCTTAACATTGCTTTATTATCCTTTAATGCCAGTAGTGTAATCCCCTTATTTCTCATATTATTAATATATCTGCTTTCTTTTTTTCTTGGTTACCCTTGCTAAAGGTTTATCAATTTTATCAATCTTTAAAAAAAGCACAGATTATGATTTTATTGACTTTCTGTATCTTTTGTGTTTTCAATTTCATTGAGGTTTCCTCTGATTTATTTTTTTTTTGTATGCTGTACAGCAGGGGTCACATTTCATTCTTTTTCCGTGTGAGTATGAATTTTTGTTTATTTGGTTTTTCATTTCTTTGTTTGCTTATTAATTTGTTTATTTGGGAAGTGAGTGGGCAGGGAATTGAATCCAGGTCTCATGCATAGCAGGCAAGAATTCTACCACTGAACTACACTTGCACCTCCCTCCTCTGATTTTTATTAAATAATAAATACTTTATTAAATAGTAAATACTATTTCTGCTTGCCTCCTGTTTATATTTCTCTTTTTTCTATACTCTTCTAAATTTGAAGTTTAGATTATTGATTTTAGATCTTCTCCTTTTGTAATACATGCATTTAATGCTATAAATTTCCCTCTAGGCTCAGATTTCACTGTATCCCACCAATGTTGAAAAATTGTATTTTTATTTTAATTTATTTCATAATGTTTTTAAAATTGCCCTTTAGATTTGTTACCATGAGTTATATTGTAACCTATAATTGTTTTATTTAATATCTGACAATTTGAGGTGATTTTCCAGCTTTCTTTCTGGTATTGATATTTAGTTTAATCACATTTTGATGTGACTATACAATTTTTTAACATGATTTCTACTTTTTAAAAAATTCTTTGTTCTGCTTTGTACCCTAGATTTGGTCTACTTGGTATGTTCCATATGAGCTTGAGAAGAGTAAATATTATGCTGTTTTTAGTCAAAATACTCTATGATGTCTATTCTATGATAACCATTTGGATCCAGTTGATTGTGCTGCTCAGTTAAAAAATATTCTTATAATTTTTGATGTGCTGGATCTGTAGATTATTGGTAGAGATATGTTTGTCTTAAACTTTTCTTTGCAGTTCTATTAGCTTTTGCTTATATATTATGGTGCTCTGTTGTTAGATTTAGACACATTAAAGATTATGTCTTCTTGGAGAATTGACCTCTGTCATTATGCAATGCTCCTCTAACCCTTGATAATTTTCCTCATTTTGAAGTTTCTTTGTCATGGTATATCTTTCTCAATCACTTTATTTTTAATCTAACAGTGTCTAGCTTTAATGTCGTTATTTGCTAGACAGCAAGGGGCTGAGTTTTTTTAAAATCACTCTGACAGACTGTCTTTTTTGGGGGGGGAGCATATGCTGTATGGCGGGGTCACACTACATTATTTTTCCATTGGAGTATCATGTAATTGCAGCACCATTTGTTGAATTTTTTGTTTGTTTTTGCTTGTTTTTTTTGGGGGGGGAAGCAGGAGTGAAGTGCAAGGACTGGGAATCAAACCTCGGTCTCCTGTATGGCAGGCAAGATTTTACCACTGAACTACCCTTGTACCACCCCAGACTGTCTTTTAACTGATATATTTAAACCATTTATATTTCAAGTGATTATTGATATAATTATATGAATATATACCATATTTGAAATGTTTTAATTCTTTGCTCTTTCCCTCTTCCTTTCTTTATCTTCCCCTCTTTCTTCTTCCTCACTTTAATTGAGCATTTTATATGCCCCTTCTCTTTGTATATCAATTATGTTTCTTTTATAAAATTTTGCAGATTGCCCTATAGTTTTCAATATCCATGTAAACTAATCTAAATACATTTTCAAATTAATTGCACTACTTCATGAATATGCCTCACACACATACCTTTCAGCTGCTCACTCTCAGTTCCTCCCTCCTGTGATTTATAACACAGCTGTCATTCATTTCACTCATCCAAGTTCTGATCACCCAATGTATTGTTGCTATTATTATTTTGAATTATTTCCTATAAAATAAATTAAGAATAAGGGAGATACAAGTTTAATGTTACATTAATTTGTTTCTCTTCTAATGCTTTTCCTTTTTTTATACAAATCTGAATTTCTGTCCTGTATCAGGCTCCTTATCTCTGAAGAAGTTCTCCTAACATTTCTTGCAAGGCAGGTCTACTGGCAACAAATTCCCTCAGGTTTTGTTAGTCTCATACAGTTTTAATTCCTCCTTCACTTTGAAGGATAATTTTGCTGATGCAGAATTCTGAGTTTGTATTTTTTTCAATACTTCAATATTTCATTGCACTTGCTTGCTTGCAAACATTGTACAGAGAAAAACAACCTAAATATTATATTTTTTCTCTATAAATGAGGTGGTTTTTTCTTTGTCTTATTTCAACATTATTTCCTCATTTTTGGTTCACATTCTGCCATTTGAATATGATATCCATAGGTGTCTTTTTTCTTTTTAAAATTTATCTTGCATGCTGTCTTCTGAGTTTACTGAATTTGTGGTTCTCAGCCATTGTTACTTTTAATAATACATTTTTCATTTTTCTCCTTTGTAACATCTTGTATAATTGCCCAATAGTTTTGGGGGTTCTGTTCATTTTTTTCAGTAATAATTTTTCATTTCTCTTTGCTAGGTTTCTATTGACCTAGCCTCAAGTCCATTCATTCTTTCCTCAACAATGCTCAGTCTACTGATGAGCCTGTCAAAAACATTCTTCATTTTTGTTATGCAGTTTTTGATTTCTAGTATTTCCTTTTGATTTCATAGATTTTACATATCTCTGCTTCATTACTCATCTACTTTTTTATATTTTCCACTCTTTCACAAAAGCCCTTAGTGTGTGATTCACAGTTGTTTTAAATTCCCAGTCTGAAATTTTAAAAAATCTATGTCATAATCCATTTGTTGTTTAAGGATACTTTTTAAAAATACATTCTGCATGTTTCAGAATTTTCCATTTCTCCTTCTCTTATGGATTTCTAACTATATTCCATTCTAGTCAGTAGGATACATTAGGATTTCAATTTTTTTGTCCATTAAAACTTGTTTTGTGACCAAAGATGTGATCTATGTTATAGAATGATCTATGTGCACTTCCTAAGTCTCTGTATTCTGTTGTCATTAGGTGAAGTGTTCTATGTATGTCCATTAGGTCTAGTTGGTTTAGGGTATCCTTTAAGTTACCCCTTTTCTTAATGTGCTGGTTTGAAAGTATTATGTACCTCAGAAAAACCATGTTTTAATCATGATTCCATCTTGTGGGGCAGAAACTGCTGTTTAGATTCTCTCCACGTAGATGTGACACACCAGAGATGTGAGTGTGACCTTTGTGTTGGGTGTGAACTTTGATTAGGTGGAGATGTGACTCCACTCATTCCAGGTGAGTCTTGATTAGTTTACTGGAATCCTTTAAAAGAGGAAACATTTTGGAAAGAGTCAGAAATGACAGATGCATCAGAGATGACAGAAACTTCAGAGTAGAGCTGACACAGATACCGATGCTTGGAGAACAGACACAGAGATGTTTGGAGATGCCTGGAGCCTAGCAGATGTTGCCAAAGATGTTAGGTAAGCCAGAAACCAGAGAGAGCCAAGGAAAGCCAGAGATGAAAGCAGCCCCAGAGAAGCAAAGTGAAGAACCCCCACAAAAACAGAGGTTGAAAGCAGTGGAGCCCAGGAGTATGGGGCCAGCAGATGCCAGCCATCTAACTTCCAAGCTAACAGAGGTGTGCCTGACCTTTTGGCTTTCCTTGAATTAAGTCATCTTTGCCTGAATGCCCTTAGTTTGGACATTATTATAGGCTTAGTATTGTAAATGTAAAACTCATTAAGTTCCTCTTTTCAAAGGCCATTCCAGTTCTGGTAGATCGCATTCTGGTAGCTTGCAAACTAACACACTTATGGAAAAAAAATAAATCTATGTCATATCTGAGTCTGGTTCTGTTGCTTACTTTGTCTCCTCTGACTGTGAATTTTCATGTGTTTTGGTATGCCATATAGTGTTTTTGTTGAAAGCCAGTCATGATATCATGTAATAGAAACCGAGGTAAATAAGCCTGCATTATCCAGGGCTTGTGTGGACCTGTATAGTAGTTAGGGCATCTTTACTCTTGTCCATAATTGTAGGTGTCTGAGGCTTAAATTTTCTCCAGTGTCCTTGTTTTTGTCTCCATTGTGCTCTTTGCATTTTCCCCAAAGTCCTTCTCAAATAGAGCCTGACTATTGCTGTTTTCTCCATTGTAATACTATGTATTATACAGGACTCCTGTGAATATGGTGATGAGCAGTTGTGATGGGGAAGCTTTCTATAATCATAAACCATGTGTCTGTCCTATAGTGGACTGTGCTGCCAGCTGTGTCCTTCACAAGTTCTCCCTTCTTTGTACCATATTAGGTGTTCTAGTTTGCTAGTTGCCAGAATGTGATATACCAAAAATGGGAGTGGCTTTTAAAATGGGGGAATTTATTAATCTGCAATTTCACAGTTCTAAGTCTCAGAAAATTACCCAATTAAAGCAAGTCTATAAAAATGTCCAAATTAAGGCACTAACAAGAGGTTACCTTCACTCAAGAGAGACTGATGAAATTCAGGGTTTCTCTCCCAGCTGGAAAGGCACATAGTAAACATGGCAATGTCTGCTGGCTTTCACTCCAGGCTTCTCATTTTCCTTTTTCATCTCCAAAGGTCTTTGGTTGCATGGGCTCTCATGGTTTTTGTCACTTTCTTGTGGCTCTGAAAGGGACTCTCTCCAAAATGTTTCCTCTTTTAAAGGATTCCAGTAAACTCATCAAGACCCACCTGGAATGGGTGGGGTCACATGTCCCTCTAATCAAAGGTTAATATCCACAATTGGACGAGTCACATCTCCATGCAATCTAATCAATTTTCCATCCTACAGTGTCCAATAGGGATTAAAAGAAAAAGTTGTCCCCACAAGATTGGATCAGGATTAAACCATGGCTTTTCTAGGGTGCATGATCCTTTCAAACCAACACATTTGGTGATGGAGGAAATCTAGTGGGGACAAGAGCTGGATATTTCCCTTCCCTCAGATTGAATAGGTTCTGGTTATATGGATTCCATTGAGGTCAGGTGGAAAACAGAATGCTTTGGGCACTTTTTGAAATGGTTCCTTTTCTCCTGGACATATTTTAAAATAGCTATTTTTTCCCTTCACCCTGCTGACAGGAGCAGGATATTTTTCTTTTATTTTTGCATCTTTATCATGAGAACTTATTGGAGCTCTTGGAGGTCAAATTCATGTTAGTGTGGGGTTACTAAAAGACTGGGCCCCCAGGGATTTTTAAGTCTTCAGATAGTCCACTCTCAACCTCCAGCACCGCATCATTCCAATTTAACTTTACCTACCATTTCCTAGTTCCAATATCTTTTCCTTACTTTAAGCTTGATTTTCTATATTTCCCAACAGTTTGTCTTGTGACCTCAATTCTTTGATGAGTTTAAAATGAATTGTTGATTTTCAGTTTGTTCAGCTTTTCCATTGTTTTGAGTATAGAAGACATGACATCCAATAACTTTACATGTTGCCCTGGAAAAGGGAAGTCAACTACTGATTTTTCTACTATGGTCTTGTATCTTCTATTCCCCTTATATTCTTTTTAAATTAATATTTTCTATATTATAGAATTTCTACATCCACAAAAATATCATGCATAAAATATATAAAATACATGGTTCCCATATACCACCCTATTATTAACACCATGTGTTAGTGAAGTACATTTGTAATAATTCATGAAAGAACATCTTAATTGTTGTTCTATTAGCTATAGTCCATCATTTATAATAGGGTTTACTGTGTTGTATAGTCATATGTTTTATTTTAATTTTATTTTCATAATGTATACAAGATAAAATTTCCCCTTTAACAATTCATATATATAATTCAGTGCTGTTAATTACATTCACGACAATGTGCCACTATCAGCACTGCCCATTACCATACCCTTACCTTACAGCCAATACAATAAAATTCTGAACAATTTAATCCTTAACTTCCCATTCCCTACTCTCACTCTGGGCCCTGGTAACCTATATTCTAAATTCTGACACTATGAGTTGATTATTCTAATTATTTAACATCAGTGAGATCATCAAACATTTGTCCTTTTATATCTGGCTTATCTCATTCAACATGACCTCAAGGTCATCCATGTTGTCACATGTTTCAGAATTTTATTCCTTTTTAATGTTGACTAGCATTCCAGTGTAAGTATATACACCATTTTGTTTATCCACTCATCTGTTACGGGACACTTGTATTGCTTCCATCATTTGGCAATTATGAATAATGCTGCAATGAACATTGGTGAGCAAACATTTGTTCAAGTCCTTACTTTCAATATTCTGTGTATATACATAGCAGAGGGATTGCTGGGTCATATATATATATATACACACCTATTAGTGGGATTTCCTTAACTTTCTGAGGAACTGCCAAACTGCTTTCCACCATGGCTAAACCATTCTGTGTACACACCAGCAATGAATAATTGTTCCTATTTCTCATGTCCTCTCCAACACTTTTAATTTTCTGCTTTTCTTTTTCTAAATAGTAGCTACTCCAGTGGGTATGAAATTTTATCTGATTGTGGGTTTGATTTGCATTTCCCTAACATCTAATGATAAAATGATTTTTAACTGGTTATTTGTCCTTTTATTGTTCAGTTGCAAAATATTGTTATATTTTCTGGATTCTAATCACTTTTCATATATGTCATTTCCAAATATTTTCTCCCATTGTGTTGGCTGTCTTTTAACTTTTCTGATGAAATCCTTTATTGTATAAAAGTTTTAAATTTTGATGAGGTCTCATTTACTTATCTTTTCTTTTGCTATTTGTGCTTTGGGTGTACAGTTTAAGCAACCACTGCATAACACAAAGTACTGATGATGATTCCCTACATTTTCTTCTAGGAGTTTTATAATTCTGGTTCCTATATTTAAGTCCTTAGTGTATTTTGAATTAATTTTTGTATTGGTATAAGATTAGTGTCCTCTTTCACTCTTTTGCAAATGGATATTCAAGTTCTCCCAGCACTATTTGTTGATGAGACTAGTCTTTCTCGGAAGAGTGGACTTGCCTGCCTTGTGAAAATTCAATTGGCCAGAGATGTAAGGGTCTATCTCTGAACTCAAAATTCCATTCCATTAGTCTGTATATCTATCCTTATGGTAGTATCATTCTATTTTGACCACTGTAGTCTCAAAATAAGCTTTAAGGTCAGCAAGCATAAGTCCTCCAACTTCACTATTTTTCAAGATTTTATGGCTATCTGGGGCCCCTTGCCCTTCAAAATACATTTGATGATTGTCTTTCCTATTTCTGCAAAGTATGCTTTGGAATTTTGACTATAATTGCTTTGAATCTGTGATTTGGTTAGAATCACATCTTGACAGTACTTAGTCTTCCAATCAACAAACACACAAAATGTCCCCCCATTTATTTAGATCTTCCTTCATTTCTTTTAGGATTCTTGGTTAAATTTTTTTTAGATGTGTGATTCTTTTAGTTGCTATTGTTAATGGAATTATTTTTCATTGCTACTATATCTAAAACTACTGCATTTTGTGTGTTGATCTTGTACTCTGCTGTTTTGCTGAATTTATTAGCTCTAGTACCTTTGATGTAGATTTTTCATGTTGTTCTATAAAGAGAATCATGTCACTTGGAAATAGAGAAAGTTTTACTTCTTCTATTCCTATTTGGATGTCTTTTATTTCTTTTTATTGCCTAATTGATCAGACTAAATCACCTTGTACAATGTTGAATAAGAATGGTGAGAGTGGGCATCCTTGTCTTATTCTAAATATTAGCAGGATATCTTTCAATCTTTCATTATTCAATATGATGTTAATTGTGGGTTTTTTAGTATATACCTTTTAACCTTTGAGGAAGTTTCTTTCTATTCCTATTTTTCTGAATGTTTTTATCAAGAAAGGGTGCTGGATTTTTTCCAGTTTCTTTACTACATCATTTCAGATAGTCATGTGCTTTTTCCCCCAAGTATTTGTTAATGTGATGTATTACATTGATTAATTTTTATGTGTTGAACCTCCCATATGTACTTGGGATAAAACCCACTTGATCATGGTGTAAAATAATTTTAATGTGCTGTTGGATGTTGACCGCAGCTATGACCCTAAGGAATGTTAAAGTAAAATGAGAGACAGAAAGGGATCAGGGGATCTGGAGACATCAGTCTTCAGATGAGATTATTTTCAGCCAAGTACAAAATTATATACTAGCAAAAAAGGTGATAAAGTTTGTTTGCATGCAAAAGCTGAGGAGCATACAATGCAAAAACAAGTTCCAGGAAGTAAATACTTCTAAGACTAGGATGTTAATTTCCCTTAAGCAAGTCTCTTCCACATCTTATTGTGCCTTATCTGCATATCTCAGCGTCTATTGAAGTTCCAGATCCTGAAAGCTCAAGTCTGTATTTCCTCATAGACTTGTGTCTGCAAGCTTTAGGTTAAACAACAACCTTTTAAATCCTACAGTTGGATTCAATTTGCAAGTATTTTGTTGAGGATTTTTGCATCTGTATGCATAAAAAATTTGATCTGTAATATTCATTTATTGTAGTGTCTTTATCTGGCTTTGGTAATAGGATGATGTTGCCCTCATAGAATGAGTTTTCTGCTCTTCAAATTTTGGAAGAGTTTGTGCAGGATTGGTATTAATTCTTCTCAGAATATCTGATACAATTCACCTGTAAAACCAGCCGCTACTGGGCTTTTCATTGCATAGAGGCTTTTTATAACTCATTCACTTTTTTACTTGTAATTTGTCTGTTGAGATATTCTGTTTGTTCTAGTGTAAGTGTAGATTGCTTGGCTATGTTTTTGTTTGCAAGAGCTGCTCAAGCAGATAACCATAAAAGAATTGCCTTTTAACAATGGGAATTTATTAGTTTACAAGCTTGCCATTTCAAGACTGAGAAAATGTCCAAATGAAGGCATTATAGGACAATGCTTTCTCCTCAAAGTTTCTGGTGATCCTGGGCTCCTCTGTCACATGACAAGGCCCATGGTGGCATCTGATGGTCTTTCCCATCTCTCCCAGGTTTCATTTGTTTCTGAAGCATTTTTCTATCTCTATATTCATTCCATTTATAAAGGACTCCAGTAAGAGGATTAATACCCACACTAGGCCAACCTTAACTGAAGTAACATAATCAAAAGTCACTTTTGGGTGGAGGGGTAGTTCAGTGGTTAGAATGACCACCTTTCTTGTGGGAGACCACTATGTTTATACTCACAGAAATGGATTAGCTCAAGAACATACTTTTCTGGGATTCATACAGCTTCAAACCATCACACTCTATGCTGTAACCCCCCAAAAGTCATGTTCTTTCCATATGCTAATTCTATTCCTTCCATCACAATATCCTAAAACCCATAAATTATTTCAGCCATAATATTAAGTACAGAGTCTCATCAAAATCAGTTGTAGCTGTGGTTTGTCCTGGGGCACATTCCCCTTAGCTGTGGAGCTATGAAATTTAGGTGACAAGTTATCTGTTTCCAATATACTATGACCAATATACTATGGATGGCAGTCATAGGATAAAAGTTCCCATCCCTATAGGGAGACATTGAAAGGAAAACAGGGGTCACATGTCCCAATTCTAAAACCCTGAAGGGCATATTCCATTAGATTTCAAGGTCTGAAATTATCTATAGAATGAAGACATCATCTATAGAATGGCAACCCTATCCTTTGCAGGTGCTTGCACAGTGACCATACTCACCCCAAACACAGTGATGATTACTCCCACGTCTCAGGCATTGGGTGATGGCCAGGCCCTCAGTTTCACCCTCCTCAAGTATCAGGGATGTGGCCAAACTCTCCACAATCCCTTAACAATCTGAAAAAACCTGGACTGGGAATACTATTCCTGAACAATGGAGTAGAGGGCCCACTTCTCCAAATTCAGAGCATACTCACCCTTTCCAAATGCATGGGTGAATCTGCTGTCTCATCCAAGTAGTCCTCAAATCAGACCTCAGCTTCCATAGTTCTGCTTTGAAGATAATTTTTCCTTCAATATACCCCTTTTTTGTCACTTCTAGACCATGTTATCAGTTCCATTCATAGAGATCTCATAAAAAACATGGGTTTTTAGTATACAGGAATCCAAGCCATATGACAATAGTTCTTGCCACAAATCTTTCCTGGGTAAGTGCTCCTACAATCCTGATTTGCACTGAAATGGTTGGCTGGCCCCATGTTCAGTCAAATCCTCACATGGAGCACTATTTTGGGGGGATACTTTCTGGAAGCTCAAAATTTTCCAAACCATCTATTTCTGGTTTCTTTGTGCCCAGGAGTTTAGTTCTCACTTAACCTTTTCCTCTTATATTTTACTATAAACTGCAAGGAAAAGCCAGGCTGCATGTTCCAAATTTAGTGTGGAAATCTTCTATGCAACAAATCCAAGATTAATACTTTCAAATTCTGTCCTCCCTCTAACATCAGGACTCAACTTTACCAAATTCTCTGACAATTAGAACAAAGGCCACCTTTCTTCCACTTTGCAGTGACACAGTCATCATTTCTATCTAGGGCATCATGAGGAATATCTTTATCAGACATATTTCTACAAACAGTCTCTTCAAAGCAAATTGGCCTCTTCTATCAGATACCTCACAATTCTTCTAGAATCCACCCCTTAACCATTTATAAAGCCTATCTCACGTTATTGGTATTTGCAATAGCTGCACCCCACTCCCAATACTTAAATTTGTTTAAGTTTGCTGTAGCTGCTAAAGAAGATACCATAAAATGGATTGGCTTTTAGCAATGGCAATGTATTGGTTGATAAACTGCCAGTTTCAAGGCTGAGAAAAATATCCAAATCAAGGCATCATCAGGATTTCCTTTCCCCTGAAGAGTGGCTGGCAGTGATCCCGGACTCCTCTGTTACATAGCAAGATGTGTGACAGTGTGCTGGTCTTTCCCTTTTCTCTTGAGTTTTGTTAATTCCTGCTTCTTGCTTCCATGGCTTTTTTTAAAATCTCTGTGTTCATCCTATTTATAAAAGACTCTAGTAAGAGGATTAAGACCCAACTGGATCATGCCTTGACTGAAATAACCAATCAAAAGTTCTTACTCACAACAGGTTTACACCCACAAATGGATTATCTTTAAGAACATACTTTTTTGTAGTCTGTACAGCTTCAAACGATCACAGTGTTTTTCTAGGAATGTATCCATTTCATCTATGTTATGCAATTTGTTAGCATATAGTTGTTCATAATATCCACTTATGATCATTTTACTTCTGTGGAGATAGTTCTTATGCTCCCCACTTTATTTCTTTTTTATCCATTCTACCAATCTGTGCTTTCTGGTTGGAAAGTTCAATCCAACTGTGAAGGCAGTACTCACTTCAGCTATTTTTCCCTTGGATTTTACATGTTATATATATTTTTTCATCTCTCCTTTCCATTATTGCAGCCTCCTATACTGAATAGTTGATTTTTTTAATGTATGTGCCTGATCCCAGTGTCATTTCTGTCTTACCCATATATTTTTTTAATACTTTCTTTGTGGTTACCTGGGGTTTGTGTTATATAGCTTATAAGTTATAACCTACTATTTTGAAACAATACCAACTTAGCTGCAATAGCATGCATGTTCTCTGCCCCCATCTTCCTCCTTTTTCCATCTTTATATTGTTTTTGAACCACATTACCTCTTTACATTTTGTGTGTCTTTTATGAGGGAAGAAAACTTTTCCTGCTCAATTATATTGTGATCCATACCTAAATTAAGGAGTATAATTGTATATTGAGGATCGAATACTATTGGGTTTTGCATTTAGCCACTTAGTTACTTTTACTGAAGAGCTTCACTTCTTCATCCTACTCCAAGACGCTCTCTCCTGTCTTTTTCTTTCAACCTGCAGATCTCAATTTAGCATTCCTGTAGGAATGTTGATGAACAATCTCAGTTCCTGTATACCTATGAATATTTTAAACCCTTCCTCTCTTGTTTTTGAAGGTAAAATTGATAGATAAAGAATTTCAGCCTGAAAGTTTTACTCTTTCATTACCTTAAATACACTGTACCACTGCCTTTTTTCCTCCATGATTTCTGATGAGAAATTGGGACTTAGAGTTATTGTGCATACCTTGTGTTTTACTTTGCTAAGTTGACTAAATGTAACATACCAGAAATGAGTTAGCTTTCACAATGCAAATTTGTTAACTCACCAGCTTAGAGTCCTGAGGCTGTGAAAATGTCCAAAATCAAGGTATCAAAAGGTGATGTTTTCTCTTCAAAGACCAGCTAATGTGATCCACAGCTCTTCTGTCACATAACATTTGCTTCTCCTTCTCTGATGGGTTACATCACCTTCATCTTCTGGCTTTTCTCTCTCAGCTCCTCTATGTGCTCCTCTGAATTTCATCTCCTAGCTTCTCTGGGTCTTTTTCCTGTGTCTTCTTTCTGTCTTTTTTCTTATAAAGGACTCCTGTACAAGGATTAAGACCCACTTGGAGCATGTATCAAATAAATATCCTAATCAAAATGTCCCAGTCACAATAGGCCTATACCACAGAATACATTTACTTCAAGAACATGATCTAGAAGACACACCACTTCAAACAATCATAGCTTGTATGTGATGAATCACTTGTGTTACTCTCAGAATTCATTATGTTTGGCATTGGACATTCTGATTATCACATATTCTGGAGTAAATCTATCAGTGTTTTTTTTTTTTGTATGCTGTATAGTGGGGGTCACATTTGATTCCTTTTCCATGTGGATATCCTGTTATTGCAGCACCATGTGTTGAATTTTTGGTTTGTCTTTCTTTCTTTCTTTGCTTGTTTGTTTGTTTTGGGAAATGCATGGACTGGGACTCGAACCTGGGTCTTCCACATGGCATGTGAGAATTCTACCACTGGCCTATGAGTGCACCCCTAATCTATTCGTGTTCATCCTGTTTGAGTATGTTGTGACTCTTGTACATATATATTTATGTCTTTCATAAAAGCTGGGAAATTTGGGACCATTAATTCCTCAAATGTTCTCTCTGCCCCTTTTCCCTTCTCTTCCTCTGTGATATCCATGATGCATACATCTGTATGCTTGATTCTGTCATTCAGGTCTGTGAGACACTGCTCAATTTTTCTATTCCTCTCTCTATCTGGTCTTCTGACTGTATGATTACTATTGTATGGTATTCTACCTTACTGATTCTTAGTTCTGCCTGTTCAAACTATTGTTGCATTCCTCTAGTTCTTTTTTTAATCTCCAATATTGTGCCTTTCATGCCCATAATTTGTTTTGCTTGTTTTTAAACTTTTAATTTGTTATGATCATATATTGTATTCTTAATATCCTTTTAGCTCTATCCATCATTAGTTTATTTCCATCCATATTTTGCTTCATCTCCTTGAGTTGATTTAGGAGATATGTTTTAACTTCTTTGATTTGTTTTCCAAATTCTTTATCTCCTCTGAAGTTTTGATTTTTCCCTTAACTGAGCCAAATGTCCCTCTTTCTTAATATAGTTTCTAATTTTTTTGCTGATGTCTGAGAATCTGATTCTTTTCTGTGTTAACTCTGAAGATCAGTTTCTCCCTTTTTCTAAGGTTTTATTGCTGTTTAACTTTGTTTTAGCACTTATTTTGAGGTTTGGTTTAACTACTACATTTATAGTAGTCCATGTACAACTGTTCAAATTTTCTAAGCTTTTCTGTACGTGGCTCTTGACTTGGATATGTGTTGTAATTTTTAAGATTGTCCTTTTTGTGCACAATTGTTTCACCTCCAGGAGAAAGTTTTATTTCCTCTGTTTCTTCTCTGGAAAACTTGATTGCTTCTGTTACATTTTGTGCAGAAATTTCTCCCTAGATAATATTTGTTTTAATTGTATCCTTCACTCAGTATCTCTTTTTCATTATACTTTTCAGTTCTGAGACCCATCTTATATAATAGCAATTCAGTTTTTCCCCTCTTTTTTACTGCTCCATGAAGCTTTTTTGCTTTCAGTTTCTTTGCCACTAGGACATCCCACACCAGGGAGCCTGGTGGGGTCAATCAAGAATGTCTGGTTATGTGGTCCAGCAAAAAGAATCTGGACTGAGTATGGGTAACTCCTCCCGAAAGTTAAGTTGCAGACTCTTTTTTCCTTAGAAGCATTTTTGTATGTGGCACTTCTCAGCCATTTGTGTACTGTCCTGGGTCTCTGCAGACTTGGGTCTCTATGTTGGGTTATGTTTCTAAATGGCTGCTGAGTGACTGTATAGTCTGCATTTGTGGCAGGAGGAACTTGGGTCATGCTACCCATGTGATACTCCCAAGCTGCACAACCAAGAGAGGGAGAGGACTGGACTGTTCTGGAATGCAAATCTCCTACCTGATATTGTGCTTGTATTTCTTTGATCCAGTGTTTGTGGAGTCCTTATATAGTCTTGATTGTACAATAGAAATCCAAAAACTGGGATTTGTCCTTTGTTAGTGGATTCAGAGGGATGAATTTTCCAGGAGATGTCTTATACCACCATGTTAATGATGTTTCCTCCCCTAATGGGTTTGTTTTTTCCAAAATTCTTTAGTTGGTTCTTTTGGATTGGACAAATGCACCCAATATTTTCTTTTTGTTCTAGCACAACAAAAACCTGAAAAAGAATATGAGTTCAAAAGATCACATTTTATGTTCTTAAAAATAATATAAAAAGCTTGTTTTTATTAACTTATTTTATCTTTTTTAGTAAGTGGTTCATTTTATGTTTTTGAAAGAATGAGAGTATTTTTCCTAAAAGCTATTATAGATAGTTAAAAATCTTCATCCATTTTCCCAGTTTCCTTTAAGAATGAGAAAAATTTTCTTAAAAGCTGTTATAGATATTTAAAAACTTTCATCCATTTTCTCAGTTTCCTTTAAGAATTAGCACCTAGGGTCAAAGAATTCTGTTTCTAGAATCTATGGCCTTGGGCAATTTGGGTTACTCAGTTATAAAATTAGGACAATATTAAAAACTAATCCATATATTTTTATAAGAACTATATAAATTGAAATATTTTTAGCATGTAAAAAATATCAGGTACATATTAAACCCTTTATAAATGTTTGATAGACTATGAGTAAAAAAATTCTCTTGGAACATGTATTTAAAGAAAAAAGGTAATTGAAGTATAAGATTCACTCTATTTTCTATGCCTTGCATATATTGGAATTCTATTTTACCTATAGCTTCACCCATTCCTGCAAAAACATCAGTTTGATAGAAGTATTGGTAAGGAGGAAATTGTGCATGAGAGAATTGCATCAACTACGTTTGACATCTTGAACTATCAGTCTTTACTGAATGATATTAAAGCTCAAGTGAAAGTTGGAGAGTTCATCTTTGAATCTCACAGTGTTCAGCACTCTTCCTTAAATGATGAACAGATAATGTGGGGTAAATACTACAATGAGGTAAGAATCTTAACAGGCACCACCATAGTGTTATTCTTGGAAAGAAGAATCCCCAGCTTGTAGCCTTAGAGTAAGCTTCCTCTGAATTCTATTAGGTAGAAACCCATGTTAACTTATCCTTTGCTCTAAGAGCAGATATTGGAACTTTCTGGGTTCAAAATCACTGTGAATACTATGTATTTATTTTGAATTATTTGAAAACTTTGAACACAATGTCCTTGTAATGATCACATAGATCTGTACTTTTCATGGCAAGACAAACCTACTTGAGCAGTTTTATACAGGACATAGATTGTCTTCATTATAGCATCCTATAACATAATGACTGATATGAAAGAAAGGAAATGAGTACTTTGTGATAAAGACAGTCTTAACAATGGAGCATGATAATTTGAGTGTTTTACCATTTGAATTTACCTGTTATACACACATTTATTTTAACTTCTGCTCATTAATTTGAGGGAAAGTGTAGACCTTTCTGAGGCCTAGTTGAAGATGAACACAATGGTCAGTGAGAACACTTACAATTAAACCTCTTCCAAGGGATCAGAAGTTCTTGGTTAAGCCTTTCTTTTACACAGAAAATCTACTAGCTCAAATATTTTAAACAGTCTTAACCCTTTATAACATAATAACATCCTCCACCTATATGTCACTCCTGACTTTTGCTTTCAGACCTGCTTTACCTCTTCTCTTCCCTCTTACAGTCTCCATCTGCTGTTTGCAGTAAATCATGTCCACTTGTATTCAGGGAAACATCTCAAGAAAGAAAGCCATTTTGCTGTTTTGATTGTGTTCCCTGTCCAGATGGGGAGATTGCAAATAAAACAGGTATGCAATTCTGAAACTTGTTCTGGGGAAATGGTACACAGAGAAATGGCTTGATAATTCCTAAGGATATGTGTGCCTACCCACACCCAATATTTTTTATAACTTCCTAATTTCTTCTCCCTTCAGAATATCTGCACTGAATTCAGTTTACAGGTTATAGTTGTTTAAATAAATTGCAAGTGTGTCATAAAATCTAAAAGATTGTAGTAGAATGAGTTTAAAATTTGTTTAGGGGAATTACCTTTAGGTATATCATACTAGTTATGAAATTAGATTTTTGATTAGGAATGCTCAAATTGCTTGTCATATATTAATTTTGTAAGCTGTTATGACATATAACTTATGTTTTTAAATTATTCACATATTATCTTGTAGTCTTTTAGGACACTTTACCCAGTCTAACCACAAAGTATAGCAATAGCTTAATTCCAGAAACTGTTACTTCAGATGTTTAATGAAGAAGTCTTTTAAGCCCTCCAATTTTTTTTGAGTTTTTGTCAATCACATAAGCAATATCAAAATTACTTAATTTAGACCCTTTAGTAATTATTTTATTTTTAAAAATAATTTTTTAGACACGAGACACAAAGACATCTATGTTCATTATCTAGTATCCATCTTATTTATGAGATTTTTATGGCTATAGATTGAACTTTTAGTATTTAATGTACATGGATTTAATTGTTCTAAATCTTCATGACAAATCTATCTTATGGGCCATGTTTTTGTACCAGTCCAAATTAAATTTTATATTGTTATAGCAGTGTGTTAAATCTCTATAACTGACAAACATCTTTAAAAAAATCTATCTAATTTGGGCCCAAAAAAAACTTGTATTTTAAGTTTAATGATATTAGACCAGTCTCTTGTTGTCTTTACCTATAAATGTCAGGTTTTGTGTCTTTTAACTGGAGCTTTCATTCACCATCTATTTCTCCATATAATCATTATCACAACACCTAATTGCTTTTTTTAAAAAATATAAACAATCTTGTAATTTTTCCTGTGTGAACTCTATGTTGGATTACTAATATCTGAGTTGACAGCTATAAAACCTCTAACAGTTATCAAATTCTCATGAGATATGTTGGTTTTCACTAAACTCAAGAATAACTTATTTTTAAAATTTTGCCTGTTCTATGACAGACAATAATCACATTGCAATTACCTTTACATATTTATTTTAAGTGTAGAAAGAAGAACTGTAGCCAAGTAACAATTATTAACTCTGTTTAAGTACTCTTAATTTTAAGCAAAATGTAAATTCAAATTTTTTTAGTGTTATTACAGCAATGGATACCTTAAACAGGCCCATTTAAGTGTATGACAATTGGTAAACATTTTCAAATATTTAGTATAAGCAGAAATAGGCCATTATAATCTAAAAAAAGGCCATCACATTTTGTGAGCTTTAGCTGGCAATGGATTTCTAAAATATTATATTTAGTTTTGTAATATTGTAATTTTGTTTTAGCCAGGCATATGCCCCTGTGAGTCAAGGAATAATAATAAAGCCAATGTGTCAGTGTTATATTGCTGTTTTCTAGTTTTTGAGATTACCATCAAATCATCTACATTTTGAATAGTTATATATCCCTATATAGAACAATTTTTTAAGTATTTTTCTAAATAACTAGTAAAAAATAATAAAAGGATCTAAAAAACCTTAAAGAATCATTTGCCTTCAATACTGGACTCTTTTATAAGCAACAAAAATAATTTAGGCTGGGCTACTAGACAGAAAGAAAACAGAGAAAAACTAAAAGCATAGAATATATGTCAACTACAGAGATTAACTCTGAAGATAACAATATTATTAGAAGTGAGAATAGTTTAAGGTTAGAAACTACAGGGGTTAATGGAACAACAAATGTATTTTCTAAGATCTTGTATAAATTTATGTAAACAATAACCATTTTTATAAAATCTACCTTTTTTAATAGGAAATATGGGCTTTTCCAGGATGTGTGCCTTTTTTTTATTTTTTACTTTATATATATATATATATATATATATATATATATTTTTTTTTTTTTTTTTTTACATGGGCATGCACCAGGAACTGAACCTGGGTTTCCAGCATGGCTGGCGAGAACTCTGCCACTTAGCCACCATGGCCCACCTTATTTTTTACTTTTTTATAACCAGTTTTATTCTTTTTAACTGAGCTCTTGACAAAGAATACTGTTTTATGTAGGACTATGGCTTGCCTTTTAGGTGAGCTATTTTTATGGGTATTATACCCCAAAATTAAAGCAGTGTCACTCTTCTCTAAGGTTATAAATGACATATTTGTTTGTTTGATCTAGAGGTGTTTTTCTAGCAGCAATGAAAGAGATTGTCATTCTCTGCCATACACTTACATTTTAGAAGATGTACAGTAACCAAATCAGATTCTTTTTTTGTCAGGGAACTCACAACCACTATTTAGAGTACAGAATATGCTAGACTTTAGAGTGCACACATGGCATGAAAGAAAAGGAAAAACACTAATCAAAATACCAATATCTTAAATATTGACCTGTTACCAGATGGAAAGCAAGAAATTCTTGAAGAAATTTTAGAATAAGTAGCTCTACTATCACCAGTTCTTAGTTTCAAGATTCTCTGAATCTGTCAATTTTATGCCATTTGCCAATCAATCTGTAGTTTTTTTTTAAACTTTTTTTATTTCGTTGTTCCTCCCTCTTTCTATAACTTTTGTTCAAAATCTTGAATTTTTAAAATAATCACTTACAGTTTTTTCTTTTACTCCTTTTTAAAATTAGACAATGTAAGGATTATTCATTTTAGTAAAGAGTTTTAATTAAATAGTAACATAGAAGTTGTTATTAGACTAGTTGTAGGTATACAGAACACTCATGCAGAAAATACAGATTTCCCATATACACTCCACCTTCAGATTAATAGCTAACAAGAGTTTTAAATGTTTTTCTTTATCTTTTTTAGAATTGCCCCAAAACTAAGTAGCTGTTGCTAAAATTTGAATTAGAAGCTGCCATTTTATCAACTTTAAAAAAAGACAAAAACTTGAGTTTAGATAGCGAGCAAGGGAGTCTAGACAAAGTGGTTAGGGCTAGAAGGTAACTTTGGTCAGCCCTTGGATTCATGCCAATAAATTTTGAGGAAGTCTCAAAATTGACTTGATGGACATCAATTGATGGACATCAGCAGGGGACTCACCAGTCTTATGGATATACCTCTGCCTCTTTTCTCAAATCACCTTTAACAGAAAGACTTTTAGCAACCACTCTTGATAGGCTTCTAATCTCTTAGTTTTTCCACAGGGTGAGAGGTAGATAATCAGCTTTCCTTGGTCACCATTCCCCTTTTTGTTTTAACCCAACAAATGAGCAAAATCTGCTGAATTCTGCTACACAGAATCCTGTGTAGCAGCCAGAGCCCTTTACAAAGCAGGACTGTATACTGAAAACACACTGCAGAGGACATTTGTAAACTTCTGGGGAATGGGGGAAAGAAACCTTTAAATGATTAGTGTCAGTTGGTGAGAAAGATGTGAGGTGGACCTGGGGAGCCTAGGTAGCTTCTGAAGGGCATCAGCTTTGCTGGTGATCTGAAGGATAGGAAGGGCTAGTTTTCTTGACATTGAGAAGAACAATGTAAATTATGTGACACTTTGATTTCCCTCCTAGTGTTGACATTTATCAGCTTATCACCTTGTTTCTTTACCTTCTTTAAAATGACTAGTGAAAATACTATCCATATTGTTTAACCTTAAATGAAATCTCAAATAATATAACTCATCCATAAAGAATATTTTAATGGTTCATGTTAACTGTAATATAAAGAATATATTTTGAAATAATGTGAAAGGTTTTTGCTGATGGACTGTGTGGGGGGTGTGAGAGAAATCACAGGCTCATAATAATGCCTAAAGGCTTTAATCTAGCAACAAGATAAGTGATAGTACAATTTACTGACATGTGGGAGAAGTGAATGAGAAGACTTTGGAAGGAATAAAAGTGCTGCTTCTGACATCTTAAATACTGGGTGCCAATTAGGCACCAAGTGAAGTTGTCTGGAGGCTATTGCATATCTCCAATGGGGGGGTGGTGGTGAGAGCAGAGCTGCAGGCAAAATTTGGGCATTGAGTATTTAAAGTCGAGAGACTGGATGAAGTTACTTAAAAAGCAGATTATGGTGGGAGAAGAAATTGATCTAATAATGAGTATAGAGAAATACCAACATTTAATATCTCAAATGGACAAGTTAGGTGTGAAAGTGCCTGCCTCTCTCCTTGCCAATACCAGATATTATCATTTTGCTATATAACAGAAAAGTTAAACACCCCAAAATAATTTTTAAAATGGCAAGAAAATGTACTTACACTTCCCAGAGATACCTTTTATTGTTTTGGGTTTTGATTTGGGTTTTTCTTGGTCTAGTAACTATTCTTTTGTCAGCATTTTTGAGTCATAAACTTTTACTGTAATCTATATCAGGACATTACTGCTCTTTTTCTTCCCTCCATAGTCTAACATCTGGAAATTATAATCTTATTGGCACCTCAATATTTTTACTTTCCACAAACCGAACTATGATGATAATCAAATCTTTTATACTATATTTAAAAGGGTTAAACTTAAAAATCAGTAAATAATGGTTTACAAATATTTAATTATTGCTTACTATAAATTAAAATATATATCTAGATCACATAATCTTGTGTTGTTAAAATAATATAGCTTTAGGAAAATATTCCAAATGCCAAGATCAAAATTTTCTTGTCATTATTTGGGTTATGACTTCATTGCACAGATTTTTTCCCTGCGATTTAAATTCATTTCCTTTTCTTTAGATTTTGAGAAGATAAATGTGATTTTTAATGGAATCACTAAAGAATATTTGCTTACTAATTACATTTGTTAAATAAAATCTGCTTTCTCTTGAGAACTTTAGTTAGAATCTTCTAACTTGATTAAATTGAGATCACTTTTTCCATGTCTTTTAGACATTTGACAGCTTTTCTTTTATTGTGTTCCTAGTTCAATCTTTGTATGTGTGTGTAAAGTCTCATTTGTCTTAAGCTTCTTTCAGATTTCAGTTGAGTAAAGTTTCTGAGTTCTTTTATGATTAAAAAAACCTTAATTTCCCTATCTCTCTATATCTATATCTATATCTATATCTATATCTGTATAGATATATAGTTTGTTTGTTTGTTTGTGTTTTGCATGGGCAGGCACCAAAAATTAAACCCAGGTCTCTGGCATGGCAGGTGAGAACTCTGCCTGCTGAGCCACCATGGCCTGCCCTTACATATTTTGATCAATAATTTAGTTGATCAATTTTAGAACTTAATGACATTTCTAACTATGTAAATGCATGGTTGTCCTTGCTTAAGTGACCCTCAGTGGCATTCTTCCTCTTTGAAAAATTATTTAGGCAATTAAATTTGTACAAAAAGAGTCACAGGTTTAAATTAGGACTGATGTCACTGTGAGTTTTGTTTGTTTGTTTTTCTCTTCCAGTAAATCCTCTGTACTCTGAATTTTTATGTCTTCTTGTATTCATTCCCCTTTGAACTTCCTGGAAATGGTAGCATAAAAAGTTTTGATATCTGACAAGTCTGAAAATGCCTTTATATTATATACAAACTTGTGAATATTTTGCTTCTAATCTGAATCCTACCTTAATTTTTATCTTCACAATGTCTCTGAATGTCACAGACATTGCTACAATACCTTCCAGAATTGCTCTTGAAAAGTCTGATGCCATTATAATTTATTTAAAAAAGAACTTTTGCTCTCTAAAAGTGGTATCATCATTTTCTGTATTTCTTATATTTAGCCTTGTATTGATATTGTCTTTTCTCTCCTTTTTATGGGTATTAAGTGGAATCATGCATTTTGAAAATTCCTGTCATTCTGTTCTAGAAATATTCCTGTATCATTGTATTACTTCTTTAATAATGTTTTCCTCTTCATTATTATCTCTGTTATTATGCATATGAACTTCAAGGCTAAACTTTAATTTATTAATTTTTATGCCATATATTTTCATCTCTGTGTTTTTGTTCTATTCTCCTCAAATTTACCATCCAACCTTTCTGGTGTGTTATTTGTTCTACATTACTGTTCACTTCCAGAAACCCTTTTTTATTCTCTGAATTTTCTTTCTAATAGTTTCCTGTTCTTTTTTCAGGGTTGCAGTACACTCTTTGATTATTCTGGGGATGTCAATTATAGTTTTATTTCAGTTTATTTATAGATTTATCTAGCTTTTTTGAACTTTTTCCTCCAACTGTCCTTAATTATTTTTCTTTTTCATATTTGGAGCTTTCCTCAAATTTGTTCATTTAATCAATGTATAAGACACCTACTATGTACCAAGTTTTGTTTGGGGCAATAAGGATAAAGTAATGACCAAAACAATTTTCATAGGTTTTAGAAGAAGAAATATACAATAAAAGAAGGTACAAATTATAGTAACCAATAATTATCATTTATAGAGCAATTACCATTTGTCAGGCCCTATTAAAAACAATTTATGGGTGCACAGGTGTTTCAGTGGTGGAATGCTCACCTTTCATGGAAGAGGCCCGGTGTGATTCCAGGACCATGCACTGAAAAGAAAAGCAATTTATGGTTATTAACTCTTCATATGCACATACATATATGGAAAAGGGGCCATTGTACAATAGAAAACCATGTGAAGAGTAGCAAATGAGCAGGATGAGGCTAAGTCATAAAAAATCAGGATAAGGTAGGGTATAGCAAGGAAGAGCTATTTGGAGTGTTTTGATTGTCCATTAATATTTAATAATAATACATGGTGTTCTAGTTTGCTAGCTGCTGGAATGCAACACACCAGAGATGGATTGGCTTTTAATAAAAGGGGATTTATTTCATTAGTTCTTCAGAGGAAAGACAGCTAACTTTCAACTGAGGTTCTTGCTTATGTGTGAAGGCACAGGGTGATCTCTGCTGGCCTTCTCTCCAGGCCTCTGGGTTCCAATAACTTTCCCCAGGGTGATTTCTCTCTGCATTTCCAAAGGCCTGGGTTAAGCTGTGAGTGCTGAGATGTGGTATGCAGAGCTGCTTGGGCTGTGCTACATTGAGCTCTCTCATTTAAGCACCAGCCAATTAAATCAAACATCATTCATTACAGCATGAATGTGTCTTAGCTGATTGCAGATGTAATGAGCAACAGATGAGGTTCACACACCATTGGCTTATGTCCACAGCAATAGACCTAAACACCTTCACCTTGCCAAGTTGACAACTGAATCTAACTACCACACATGGTGAGTTATGTTTCTGGCAGGATGATGGCCTACTGGCTGAAAAGAGCCCTTCCTCTAACCCAATTTAGATGCTACTTAAAACTACTTACCAACAAAATGTACTTGAAGGAAATAAGGAACATCTTCAGGATTTTTATAACAAATTGTGGCAAAACCAGAGACATCAAGCTGAAGCACTGAGGTATAAGGAAACAAAAAAGTGAGTTTACCTTAAAATCAAATATGAATATCAGAGAAACAAGTCTTAAAACCACTGCAAAAAAAAAAGATCTTACCCTTATACCCCTGTAGGTTGCTAAATTGGTTCAGATTGGTTCTACCTCTCCCACCCCTGGCTATCTACAGAAAGAGATTCTGACTCTCTCTAGAAGAAATTATCCTCAAATCAGCCCTCAGAGTTCTCAAGAATGGTTATGAAATAATCAAATACAAAGTATAAAATAGCTGTGTACAAAAATGTTTAATGAGCAAGGAATAACATATTATCAATAAAGACCAGATAGTTCAAAAATATTTTTTAAAAAGATTTTCTACAAATGAAAAATATAAGTATTTACAATTAGAAGTCATTGGAGTAGTGCTATTCCATTTCAAAGAAATCAGAAAGGCCAGAAACTCCTTGGCATGATTCAGGCCATAAAAACAGGACTGCTGGAACAAGGTACCTTGTCAAAGAGGTGGCCAGGAATCTAAAATTAGAATAATCAAATCTCTCTCTGTTCAGAACGTTGACTCTCATACTCTCCTTATCTACATTTAGAGGTAGTTTATTCAAATCACATCAGATGCAACCATGAAGTGGTTGGTGCTGCAGAAACTCTGAAGTTTCATTGTTCTGGTTCTTTCAGGCTGCCCTTCAAAGCAGTATCTCCTCCATCTCATGCCAATTAACATGTTCTTTGTTAAAAAAAAGTCAGTTGAGAGATTAATGTCATATTGGAGAGAAATGAAACTAGATTTAGTACCTTGAATATATAACTGAATAAATTACCACATGCAGTCCATATATGCAAGGAGAGGAGAGAGAGGCAATAGAGGATGGGGATAGAGAATATTTGAAGGGATAAGAGAATATTTTAAGTTTTGATGAAGTACTTAATATTTAAATGGGGATTAGAACACTCTAAATGGGATATATAAAATGTATGTTGTTAGGGATTCATGCACATATATTTTAAGTAAGACAAAGCCCTAGTTTTTTGGAGTGCCAAGATTAGCAAAATGTTACCTTTTGAAAATCCATTTACCAGCACAAATAACCAGCTCTAAAGCCATCCCTACATGACTGTGTGACCACTTTTCTCATTTCTTCTAGAAAGATTGACCAGTTTCCATATCTTCTTTATTAAATATTGGTGACTTATTTTCATGAAAATTGTGTTTGGCCCAAATGTCTGGTATAATAGATTGAAGTTGTGCATTATCAATTTATTGGACTCTTTTATCTGACTTCATTCACTCTGATTTCATTCACAACATACCAATTTGTTGTGTTTGAAAGAAGTTAATCTACTTGTCCCCTTTTATAATATTTTTAGTTTTATCCATCAGGCATGGAACTTGCTTTCCAATTTGTTATGTTATGTTTTACCTATTAATTCCTCCTCCATTTCAGAAAAACCAGTGGTCATATCTAACAGACTATAGTTAGTTGCAGAATCCCAAAATGAAAAAGGTGTAAAAAGCATCCAGAAAAAGGATAGCCCAAATACAAAATAATAATTATTAAGCTGACAGCACAATTTTCAACAGAAGCAATGGGACCCAAAATAGTGGAATAACTTTAATATGCCAAGAGAAAATAAACATGCATGTAAGTAGGTTGAGGTGATTTTGCAGTTTCCTTCATCTGGACTCCTTAACCATGGTCCAAAGATAGATCTTATACAGATACTAATAGAGCTTCTACCCCATGGTGAACTTGAGAATATGGTATTAAGGATGTTTCAGATTCTGCAGCTAAATTGATGCAGTCATGGTCTCAATGTTGTATCTTTTACTTCCCAACATCAATTCTTCAGGAAAATCTGACTTTATACATATCTTTCCACATGCCAGATGGTAATTTCAGGCTTAGTTATCTTGTGTTGACCATTTGCCTGGGCAATGCCTCAGATTGGCTTGACATTCGTGTTCAGTGGGAGTGTGAATTTTTCCACTCAGAAATTTGTATTTCCTTTTGATTTTTGTCCATTAATATTTGATAATGAACTGGTTTCTCACTTTATTACCATATTTATATTGATGAGTAAATTTCATCAGTTATTGCTGTAATTTGGAGCAAAGATAACATCATATTACCTGAGAGTTTCAATACAAATTTTCTTCACTATTACTTCCAACCTTTTGTGTCATTATATTTCAGGTGTGGATTTTATCAATCTTCTAGTTTTAAAAATACACGTTCATTTACAATATTGGATTACTGCCACATTTGAGATTATTTCTCTAATTTTATTTGTATTTTCTACTCATCATTTTAATTCTTTTTTTCTTTCTCTCCTTATTGGAGCACCAAAATTTTCATTACCTACCTGATTAAGTAATGTGAGAATGCCTTCTGTAAGATTTCCAATCTGTGAGTCTTCTGGTAGGGTATGTTCTCTGAGAGACTCTCATAGGAATGACATTTCTTCCTACTGACCATTCCTGGACCAACTATCCCTTTTCACCATCTCCTTTGGTGGTACTAATCTTCAAACTGAAGTCTTATAGATAATTTTCATATTTTCCTCACAGCTTACAAGAAATTTTGGGTCAGTTGGTCCAATTCTCAATTATATTCACTTCTATTTTCCTTGTATACAAAGATGTTTGTCCATTTAAAAAATTACCTAGGTTAATTTAAATGAGTGGCAGGTGCATGTTTGGATGCAGTGCCTATTTACTTATTCTTTTATGTGAATACTCATTATGCATTCCCTCCCTGTAGGAACTGTTAAATACTGGACACACAGCAATTGTCAAAACAGACATGGCTTCTGCCTTCATGCAGATTCTAGTCCATTAACGAAGTAAATATTTAATGCATAAAAAATGTAAATATATCATAAATTGTGATATGTGTCAGTAAAAAAAAAAATGTGTTGCCTTAAAATAGGGGATTAACATGGGAGACCAGATGTACGTAGAGTGAGGAAGGAAAGTATTTCCATGTAGGCAGTAATTAAGGCATGATCACAAGGATGAAATTTAATCTGCTTCTGAAAAGTCCAGTAAAAATGTGTCCAGGCAAAGCACGGGCATATACCAAAGATCTGAGACAGATACGCAAGCTTGATGCAAACTCAAAGAATATGAGTATAGGCCCTAGAGAAGTAGGCAGGGAAATGTTCCTTTTCAATACTGGGGACATGGGCAGGAGTCAGACAATTGTGAAAGTCATTTTTAAAAGAACAGGATTTTGGTAAGATTCACAGTAGAAACTACTTTGTTTCTAACATGGAGACTGAATTGGGAAGAATAAAATGTTTCAGGATATTCACAGGTGGGGTTCTTGGAAAGCAGATGCTGAGATCAAGTTTGACATTCAGAAAATTTACTAGGCATCCACGTCTATTGAAGAAGGGTATAGGAGAGTCAAATTGTGATGCATTTATGACAAAGTCTCAGTCACCACTTTGAGGAACTTTGATACTTATATGGCCCATAAGAGTTGCTCTGTGATGAGCCAATGCAGTTGGACCTTTATTGGCCTTTTGTGATCAATCATTTGATGTGATTTGCCCTAGTAAGCAGGCACCCTCCACCAGGGTAGCTCATTGTAGCTGAGATAAACCTGGAAGAGCTGACAGCAGGAGGCTACCCACAGGTCTGTCTTGAAGGATAATATAGTTAGAACATCTTTATATCCACTATAGAGGCTGTTGAGATTTGAGGATAATGATAAATCACCTACTATTGGATTTGAATTAATGGAGAGAGAGAAACCAGGGGGAAATAAAATAGAACAATTTCTTTATATCCACAGTTTTAGGGTCCAGCTGCTAAAACAAATACCAAATAATGTATTGGCTTAACAAGAATTTATTAACTCATGGTTTCAGAGGTTCAAAGTCTTCATTTTTTCCAGGGTCAGTATCTTCTGGCTGTCTGAGAATCTTGGGGTTCTTTGGATTTTCCATCACATGGAAATGCAAATGCAGGATCTTCTCTACTCTTTTCCAAGTTGCATTGCCCTCCATCTTTGGCTGCTCCCATGGCTTCTTTTCCTGTGTCCAATTTATTTTGTTTATCAGGACCTCAGCCATACTGGATTACAGTGTACCCTCATTCAATTTGGGCTCACCTAACTAATAACATCTTAAAAGGTCTTATTTTCTAATGGGTTAACACCCACAGAAATAGGGGTTGGGACTTGAACATGCCTTTTGTGAGGTACATGAGTCAATACCCAGCAACAAGATAGCTACATTAATATTTTTGATCTTTGGCTGCAGGGGTTGCTTATTTGTGGAGTAACTGGATTGATTTTCCTAGCTGCATGAAGCAGGTTCCAGGAACAAAATGGAGTGGATAAAGAACATGGCAGAAATTCCTTTTTCATAATTTTGAAAATTACGACATTGGCTGAATTTCTTACATCTTAGAGAGAGGAAGAAAAAAATCCCCAGCACAAGAATATTGCATATCTGCATCATTATGTAACATTGCACACACTTTCAGATAGGGTTCTTAGGAGCAGCACAGACAGTGGTGGTTGTAAGAGATTTCTTGATACCCTACCATTATTTCCATGGAAGAAAATTGGAATCTTTTGGGAAAATTCATTTTTAAGAGTGTGAGTATAAGACTGCAAGTCTAGTTATTAGTTTTGCCTTAATAAGGGCTGTTTATGAGTTAATCAGATATATGAGATGTAAGAGAATTTAGGTTCTTCTTAGCAAAATCAGGGAAATCCAAAGTTTTACCCTATTTCCCACCTTGGGATAAAAAAAATCAAGGGTCTATTTCAGAAACTTATAGTTTTCCATATGAAGATCTCTCTGGTTCTTCCTGCTGTACTGAAACTTATCTCAATTCATTTCAGTTGAAGCCTTTTGTAGCATCAATAAAATTCAGCAATTATTTTTGTCTTCATTGGCTTCTAAAACAATTACAAGCAATAGGCAAATTTAAGCAGGAAATTATGACTTCTGGTTTTTAGGCTAGGAGCTAAAACCAAGGCATCAGCATGGCTATGCTTTCTCCCCAAAGACCTTGGTCTTTGGCATAATAAGGTTAGCTGACTGTGATCCTTGTTCCCTGGATTTTGCATCACATGGCCATGCATATAAAGATGTCCTATTTTGTTATTCTAGTTTCCATTGACTTCAGCTTCTTCTTCCTCCATGTGGCTTTCTTATCTAATGCATCCAGATTAATTAAGGATAATTAAGGATTAAGGCCCAACATCATTCACTTGAGCCACAGCTTAACTAAAAGTAACATCTTCAAAAGATGCTCTTTACAATGTGTTCACACCAACAATTATGGATTAAGATTGAAAACATGTTTTTTTCTGTTGGTATATAATTCAACCTACTACAATTTTCTTATAGTCTCATTCGATCAAAAGATATTTCTAGTACATTGGAGAGATTCAAGGAAGAATAATGTTTAGGGCTTTAATTTTAAAGTCCATAATACTTAGGCATTTAGGCAATGGCTTTGCTTCCTTCACACAGACTTAAAATAAAATCAAACATAATTATGGCAAATAGGCTTTTCATTAGCTGGTTATATTTCTCACTATGCATATTGAAGCACCTTTCATATTTCATTGTTATGGTCTGTCTAGAGATCTTGTTCCTCCCTCCACCCTGCCTTGAGGTTAGATTTCCTGTGCATCTTTCTTGGAATCCCAAGTGTCTAGATGCTTATGCTAAAGGAATACATAAGACAACAAGCAGGATAATAAGTGGCACTGATAGTCAATATTTTTAGTTTTGATAAATGATTGTGCATGAGTCATTATTTCTAAAAACAACTGGTTCATACCACTCTTTTGAAAGGGTGATGAATAGCATAAAAATTGTCAATACTTCTTCAACATTTTTGGTAAAAATTTTTGCATAGTATAAATTCACATGGAATATGTAAATGTTTTTCTAACTAAAATGGTCTATATTTGAGTGTGCTCCAGAGTAAATGAAGACAAACCATAATGGTGAAAATTTAACATTTCACTGCTTTTATTTTGAAATTTCTTCAAAATATTTACTTTACCTATAAAAAAAGCATTCTTCTCTTCAACATTATTCTTTACTGTAAACAGTAAAATAATGCTGAATCCCTTATAAAATTGTTATCAAAGTCAAATTATAACTTTCAAAAGAAGTACCTACCATAATTCCTGAAACATAGATATCATAAATATTATTTGTGATAAATAATCATCATAAATTTGCTAGACTTTCTATAACAAAAACCTAGAAGCTTGAGATTATGGTCTCTCTTACTTTCATACTTTATCAAATACCTTCTGTCAGATAGCCTGGGTTTTTTTGCCTCAACATCATTTTCTAAATTCATAGCTCTTTCACTGTTCAATGCAGGTCCTCCTTTCTGCATGATTTTATGGATTCACATATATAATAGATGTCTCCTAACTCATGATGGAAAGTATTTATGTAATGCTATGGTTTAATGGACATAAATAGAAACATTTCATTCAGACTTCAAATATGATCCTGCTCAAGGAATATTTGTTTTATACCCATATAAGGGGAATGGCTTGATGAAATTCCATAAATAAAATTTTGCCCCTTTCAGATATGGAAGAATGTATCAAGTGTCCCAAAAACCAATATCCTAATAAGAGGAGAGATCATTGCCTCCCCAAAATTATGACTTTTTTGTCTTATGAAGATTCTCTAGGAATTATTCTGGTTTCTATGGCCATTAGTTTCTTTGTTCTCACTGCTTTGATTTTAGGACTATTTATTTGATATCAAGAAACACCCATCGTCAGAGCAAATAACCAAAATCTCAATTGTGTCTTCCTTGTGTCCTTAATGTTCTGCTTCATCTCTTCCTTGACATTTATTGGTCAGCCTAACCCAGTCACCTGCATCCTGAGACATTCTTTGGAGTGATATTTTCTGTGGCTGTTTCTGTTATTTTGGCAAAGACCTTCATTGTGGTCATGGCCTTCAAAGCCATCAAATCAGGAAACACATTACATATGTGGAAAGTGACCCAATTCTCAAATGCTATAGTCTTTAGTGGTTTCCTCATTCAAGTATGTATCTGTGCATTCTGGCGGGGAACCTCTCCTCCTTTCCCTGATGTGGACACAGTCTGAGTTTGGACAAATCATCCTTCAGTGTAATGAAGGATCCACTACTGCCTTCTACTCTGTACTGGGTTACTTGGGCTTTATGGCATTATTGAGTTTGAGCACCAAAGGCAAAGACATGGTGGCTTTGGAAACCTTTTCTATCTTGGCTTCCAGTGCTGGTTTATTGGGTTGTATATTTCTTCCCAAATGCTATGTGATTCTATTGAGATCAGATGGGAATTCAAGAAAAAATTACTTGGACAAATTCCTTCCCAAAGGCAAATAATTTAATATTTAAGCTGTTTCATTGCCCAATAATATGGAAATAAAGATTCAGGCTGTGGTATGAAATAAAGGCATTTCAGTAAAACAGTGACAATTGCTCTTTAATCAACTGGCACCATAATCATTGGAGGCAGAAAGTCATAATGAAAAAACTCTGTGATCTGATAGAACAATGTTCAAATTCAGCACCCCTCCTGGCTGAATATGACTTTTCTTCACTTATCATTTCCTTGAGTCACAACTTTATCATCTTTAACATGTAATAGATTAACAAGTCACAAATGGTTAGAGTAAGAATTAAATGAAATTATGTCAAAAAACATGTTTAGTTTCCTTCATTTTACTCCAGCTATCATTTTCTTCACATTTAAATAAGCATAAAATTTTGCTGAATTATAGGTTCAAGTAGCAGAAAGCTAGTGATATCTAATTCTCCCTCATTAAACCACTCATAAAGAGAAAATGTATAAAAATTTAGAACAATGCTAATTGTATTCTATAGGCTTCCCTAGGCTCTGGTAAAATTCATAAATCGATGCTTAGGTAAAGTCCTGAAGGAAATTAAGAGTAACTCAGAGAAAAGGCAGTGCTTTGTCACTGAGTACATCCATCACATAGGTAGAGAAACTTGACCCACTGAGAGGGAGGATGCCACCTTTATTGGGAGAGTGTTGCTTTCTAATCTACCTTTCCTCACTTCTAACACCTGACATCACCTACCATTAGTCTTCCATCAGTGAAATAAGTCAGGGGTTTACATGTAGCTTAAAAGGATAAGGCTTAAATCCAAGAGTGTAAAATAACAGATGGAATTTAAAGGACCTGGAACATATGTAGAGTAATTCTCTCTGGGAGATGCAGGTATTCAGTATTTGCTTTATGTGAACAAAGAAATTCCTATCTATAGATCATTTCTGATTAAGCAGTAGCAAAACCCTTCTATAAGCATATAAAACTCAGAAGGCCAAGCAAAAGAGCAATGGTGTGAGCTGAGCTTCCCTCTGTTACCCTGTCTTCAGTGGCCAGCTCCTATCTTGAAGGGAAGCTCATCAGGCTTCATTACTGAAGCATAGTTTGGAGTCTGCTATGGTGGTGAGATCACTGCCCAGATGCAGCAGCAATGTACAAAATAACAGAGGTACTGGAAATTAATGATAATCAGAAATTACTACCTCAGGTAAATGTTATTTTGAAACAGGAGTTACATGTCATTCAAAGTTCTGTACCTTTAAAGGAATTGTGATTGCTCATAATTCTAGACAAGTTACAACTGTAAGACTAAGGAACACTGAACTAAAGATATTCTCAGCCAGTCTCAATTTTCAATTGTCACTTATAATTTTCTGCCCTTAATTGGATAGATTTCTATAAAATTAATATATAGCAAGCCTCTTTGATTATGTTGGATTGAATTGCTTCCATTTTGCCATAAAATTAACTAATGAAGAAGCAGGTATTACCTTGGAATATTCTTTGATGTGAATTCCGGATTATGTTCACATTTTATCACCTGATGAGAATGGAAAAGATTGTATTACAGAAATTGTATTAGAAAGTTACTACAGCTATATTATTCATTCATTTACAGGAATTTACCACAAAAAAGGGGGAAGGAAGCTGAGTTTAAAAAACTGGAAAAATATCAGTTATAAGTATGCTGATGTAAGATCATGTTTTTAGAGCAAATATTTCTGTGTTGGAATTATATTTCATTACATTGGATATTAAAGTACTGAAATATATTTATTAGCAGAAGGAACTGTGTCTTCAGAAACATTCTCAATTAAATGGGTGTAATTAGAATTGGCATGAGGTATCCAAGTATTTAAGTGAATATTCATCAAATATGTTTCAAACCAAATGTGCACAGGCTGAAATGAATTTGGTTTATTGTGTGGTAATTGATACAGAATTAATGAAGACTAATAACCCATTATCTAACAATTAACAATAACATTATTATTAATTAAAAATAATTTAAAACATTATTGTCCAACAATAATGATTGCCATGTTATTAGAAAAAGTATAAATAATATCCATGCATTGTTTAATGAATTTTAACTATATAAACAGTCTTTTAAGATCGCTTAACTTTAGGAAGTATCTCTATATTTGAATGTCCTTGTATACATTTTTCCAGTCACAATCTGCCGCCTGCTGTCCTCCAGAGGAAATCTCTATTTTAAATTTTGTGTTAAGCATCTCTTTGCTTTGCTTCAAAACTAGTTTTCTATCCCCACGTAAAATTATGTTATTTTGCCTGTTTTTCCACTTTATAAAAATGTATTGTTATCTGTAGGTCTTCTCCTGTGATTTGCTATTTTTCCTAAACCTATTTTAAGGACCTATACATGTTCTTACATGTTATGTAGCTATACTTCATCTCTTCACTGGTTCAGATTCCATTTCACTATGTAGGAATATATCAAACTAGTGAATTCTCACAACAGATGTTTTGCCTGTTTTCATTTTTTTTTCCTTTTACAAACAATGGATCTTTCATTCTTGTATGTATACTGCACGTGTGCACATTTTCTCTGGAAGAAGAATTTGTGTGCCATGGGGCATTCCTTTATCAGGGAAACCCAAATTATTTTCCCAGTAGTGATAAGAATTTGAACTTTCAGCAAGCTTCAGCAAAAATTTGCACTCCTGTAAGAAAGAGATAACATTTCTGCACATCTTTGCCAAAACTTAGTCATTGTGAGACTTGACACTTTGATATCATGAAGTCTTGCTTTCAATAAAAATTTCCTGATAATTTTTTCCTGATAATAATGAGATTGCCATTTTTACATGTTTTTTTCTTATCCTGTAATTGTGCAATGTTATGACAAATTATGGACTTCTTTTTTATTTTGCTTAGGATTATCTGTTCTTCCTAAATATATACATTGTTAAATTTTGCTATTTCAGTAAAATCCTCTGATATTAACCAGTTGAATATATTATGTTCCCTAGTTTGTATTTAGTCCTTGTCACTCAGAATAGAAAAAAGAGAAAACTGTCAGGATGCTTTTGTTTTCATAAGCGTGGTTTATCTAAATAGCAGTATCATGTAAAAATGGCCATAGACAGAAGGACATAGTAGCAACAATAAATATTTGCTATAAGATTTGTGAACAGGGTATACACTGCGGATACAAACAAAGTATTAATTTTGGAAAATATTACAATATTCTAAACATTCAACTTTGAGCAGACAAACTCTCAGAAGTGCAACAGGGTCTAAATAATAATGCTAAGCATATTCTTTGACACAATTCTACAGTAAAGATTCTAATAAATACTGCCTTACATGTTAGTACATATTTGTGGGTTAAGCTTCCAAAATATATAAATTCAGTTGAAATGATAGTTGTGCAAGTTTAATTTTCAAATAAGAGGTTTCAATTTATATTCTATCAAAAGAAACCAAGTCACTACATCATCAAAGCTGCAGGTTTGTTGAGGGGAAAACTGCTTCAGGAGAGAGATCACACACTGCAGATATGCAGTATCTCAATAGTCAGTGTCACAGCTGCTTATAAAGTCATTTAGTCAATTACCAAGTTCAGAGTTACAACAATGGGCTGAAATTAAATTTCCTTATTACATGGCAGTGGAGAGGGGATAAAAAGGGTTTTAACAGAGTGGGGAAGGGGTAAACATTGATACTTTGGTATGTTTGTTCACTCTGATAAGCTATCATTAGGGATGCAAACTGGTTTATCACCAGGTTTTACTTAACTGCAATTCTATACAGTGTATTCCTTTTTCTCAGAAAGTTTTTGGTCAATTGCTTTTGTCTTCTGAAAACTCATTTATTTGATAGGTGTTGTTCCCAATGATAATCAGTGCCAGTTGCCATTTATTTTACTTAGCAGTCCACCCCTTATGCTCATGTTCCCCATGATTTTATTGGAAACATGACCAAAAAAGTCCAGTCACCACCACTGATTTCTTTTCCTGTGGTATGGTCCAGTAGGTTGAGTCATGCTTTTGTCCCTTTTTTTCCATTTCATTTTTCATGTTTGTTTCCTTTCTTCATTGCAGTGAAGTTCATTGGGGAGTTGTTCAATTACATTTGGGGTTGGATTACTTAATCCATTGAGTGGATTACAGTTATGGCCCTCTTCATGAGTCAGTGTCTACAATTTATATTTTATTTTTAGTCTCGTTCCACTAGAAACTGTTGCATTGCATCTCATTTTCTTTTTCATAAGCTGTCTTAAGGGCAACAATCTGTCTTGAGGTAACAAAGTATATGAACAGAATCTTGAAACACAATTGTACAATAAATAAAATCATATAGACTGGTCATTACAATTAAAGCAAAATTCCAAAGCGTACTTGTGTGGAGGGCCAGGAGCAATAAATCAGGCCCAAGCAGGGAAAGTCCCCAAAGATCTGGGGTGGAAAGCCCCCAAGAGTTAAACAATGACCATTGTCAGGAAACTGAGGGAACAGGATGTGTTTTGGCAACAGCTAATGGCATTTTTCTGCTTCTATGATTAAGCTTGCTTGCTAGCAACTGCAAATCAGGATGTGGTTTTAGCCTTTATAAGCTCACATTGAAAACCTCTGGGGACTGCTCTCTGAATCTTCCTTCTTCAAGGTTTCTGAGGCAGCAGCCAGCCAGTTAATAAAGACTCCAAATTGGCTTACAGTTTTTAATTATATGGTCTCTCTTTTGGTGTGGCCAACAACACTTGCTGTACCTGTATTCTATTAAATCAACAATCTAGGTTAGGAAATAGGTCTGTGCATTTCACTCTTTGAGTTTGACTGATATTATGAAACATCGTAATTTGGTCCTTTAAAATATTTAGATTATTTAGCATTGTGTCAGGCTTTATTAACATAAAAGCAGCATTGTTCAGGGGCAGTGAGTGATTCTAGAGCAAGTTTATTTTGCAACACCACTGATACTAAACTGTCAACCTTAGGCAGTAGGTCTTGAAAAGCAGTGTGATAAAACTCTTTCTCATAATGTTAGATATATTTATAACTGTTCTCTCTGGGCCATGTTCTTAGGGAAGGTAAGATGGTGTGGAAAACTCAGTAATATGGTAGCTGAAGGGTCGGAGTATTATTCCTCTTTTGTTGGTTTGAGGCTTGATGAACAAAAGATCTTAAATTGGCTCTGGCTGTCATTTCACATAGACAATGTATGCAATGTATAGAGAGGTTACAAAACTGCAATTATTCACTGTCATAAAGGGGATGGAACTTAGACAATGAATAGCAGAATCTGATAATTCACAGCAGTTCAGTATAGTTTTCTGTCAAAATAAAAATTTTCTTCTACAGTCACCAGGCTTTTAGAATAAAGATAATCCTTTAAAAAAAATCCTAGTAATTTAAAAAAGACTGGTTTCATTAGATTGGCCTAATTATTTCCATATGTGTGGCAAGAATGGTGAGTTATACATCTATCTATGTTTCTATGTATCTATTTAGAGAGAGAGAGAGAGAGAGAGAAGTTTTAGTTTTACAGAAAAATCATGCAGAAAATAAATAAATACCATATACCTCCTTGCACAGTTTTCCCTATTATAGCATTAGCAGAATAATCACTTATATGAAGAGTTAATAATAGAGATTACATACTATTTCAATGTGTTAACTCAGATTTAGTCCATGAGCTATCTGTTCCTTATGTTTGTATCAGCCAGTTATGACAGAGATTGCATGCAGTTCTAGAAGTTAACAAAAACACACCATTGAACAAAATACCTTCCTGCCGCGTCTGGCTCTTGAAGCTGAGTCGGAAGAGGGGCGTCGAGGTTAAGAAATCAGCACTCAGGAGACAAGTATGGTTCCATCACTCAGGCCTCCCTGCTTTTTGGGAGTGAGTTTTTATTGATCCCCCATTAGGCTTTCTTGCCCCCTTTTTATCCCCAGAGCTTCCCTTATCCAACGGGTCACAGCACTCAGGTCACACCCTTATCTAATGGGTCATT